>JARACY010000115.1:0-144887 GCA_029255725.1 Scrobipalpa atriplicella
AGCCTGAGAATATTCCATGTTAATGCGGCTTTTTCAAAGACAAACAGAATGTTAATTTCCGAAATTAGTTTTCGTATGCTGAGGATTATTCAATTAGGTACTTTATCATTAAAAAAGATCAGTTTCATGATAGATGATATAAATATGAGAAGAAAGTTTTATCTAGTGCGGCGGTGATTGCCAAAGATATCGGACTAAACAATCATTCAGTCTCTTTCCTATCGATTGGGTTTTATTCGACGAACGATCCGATGACCCCTGGTCTTAGATTTTTAAAATGGCCTATTTGTAAAAGCTAATCGATCGGGAGCCCATGGCTCACACTACTAGACCACACAGGCAATCAGACAGTCTGGGTGCTATTTATACTGCCGGGTGCCAGTAAAAATGGGTAGATTTATTTGATACCTGTTGTAACACAAAGGTACAAGGGGCCTTTCCCCTGAAGAACTAAAAGCATATTATTTTCACGTAAAAACTCAATCAACGGTAAAATTGTGGATTGTAGAACTACTTTATTAATAAATTATAAAAGCAAATCCCTTCTGTCACATGTAACAATAATATTTATGAGCAGAACAATCTAAATAAAATACGAAAACAAAGGCTGAACACAACAATGATTATTTATAGTTTCCCGGCAAATTAGTGAGGTGTGTTTAATGAAAACGTGTAATTTCAAATTATTAATTTCGTAGCGGATCCCGCGGGCATTTTGTTTGTGGCTAAGAGGAAACAGAAATCGAAATTTACGTCAGAGATGGAAATAGTGCATTTTCATAACGCAGTGAAAATTTAATTTTAGTTGCACTAATAGTACCTAGGAACCTTATCCACTACTTTTTGATTTCACTGTTCGAAATAAAATGGAAAAAACTCAAAAATAACGTTAGTATGTATGAATGAATCCAAGAAATGTTGCGCTCTATAATGTAATAATGTGAATCCGCTTGTTTCCCACTTGTCAAATCAGAAACATTTTATGAAATGTCAAAAACGCTTATTTGTATGAAATCGCGAGGTATGACGTCACTCCTCGATGACTCCTCTTGGACTCCTCGTAAATACTTGACTACACAAATCAACAACCTAATTGTCCGAAAAGAAAAGGATTCCGTGCTTCGGAGGGCACTTTAAGCCGTCGGTCCTGGTCGCTGAAGACAGCGACACTATCAAAGATGATAGTGGTCATTACAGAAACCATGTCAGAGGCCTATTAGCTGTTCTATTACCATAATTCATCGGGTCGGTTCAGGGATCGACTCGAAACCCACACGACAGAAGAAGATTATCTAAAGTAACATGATGTAGCGACCAAACTACTTGAGCATTTGAGGAGTGCAGAGTTGTGAACTTTATAACCAGGTTGTATTAAATATGCACTTGCAGCGAAAACGAATCAAACGTGGCGTGTGAATAAAACATCGCGTAAAATGGAATCCGTGATTTGTAGATTTTAGTGTGTGGCTGTTTCAAAATAAACATCGAGAGCGACGAGCGGAAAAATACATTTTTTACAGTTTTCGAAATTGATGAATGAGATATTTTTTTCTGTTTTGTTTTTGACGTTTGATGGAATTTAGAAAACAAAAGCAATTACTTTTTAAAAGACAACAAAATGTATTTTATAACCAGAATAAAATTTTAGATAATAGTTTGGTCACACTTGACAGATCTCAATCCATATAATATGTAAAAATACCTTTATCAGCAAAGGAATATAAACCTTTGAGCGTCATATCATGAGTGAAGTAGCCACCTCTATAACCTTTATATTCAGTAACCAATATATCTTTATCGTCGACAAAATCACCTCCAGATAAGGAAATGTCATGAAAGTACAAGTAATTTCCCGTATCGTATCTAAACGTTTCCCATGTTTCATTTCCTTATAATTCACATACAATCAAAACTTTATTTCTTCAATAGGTACTTCCGATCGCAATATAAAAGTTGAGATTGAAATTGAAGTTGTGCTGAGTTAAGTGAAACTCCAATAAGGTGCGTTGATATATTGCTGCCCGATGGAAAGAGTTCTCAGCTTTCAGGAAGAGATGAAATTCTGCACAGCCACTTTACCCGCTTTTAAGGAAATGTAGTGATACAATTACTTTCGAGAAAAAAGAACGAAATATAATTCCACGGTAAATTTATTTGACAGTTGATCTACTGTGTCTACTGTGTGTGTGTGTGTTGTCGCAGGTTCAAATCCTGCCCGAGGCAATTTATTATTTCTTTCTTTTCATATTATAAGATTTTAAACTAGCTTACCTACGCTCTGCAATACAAAACTCCCCTTGTAACTTTAGTGTTTATAAAAACACTAGCTTTCCGCCCGTGGTTTCACCTGCGTTAAATGAGTTTTCCCATGGAAATTAAGGTTTTCCCGCGGTGAAAAGTAGCCTATGCCCTATTCCAGGATCTAACCTACATATGTGTCAAGTTTCATCTCGATCCGCTTAGTGGTTGAAGCGTGATTTAGTAACAAACATCCAGATATCTAAACATAGTAGGAATATATATTATATTAAAATTTTATTAATATCTAGATTCTCTTTTTAAAGAAGTACCTATTTAACTAGACGATTCTTGGTAAAATTACTATTGCTAGTAATGCTAATACAGTCAAGAAATCTACTTGATTAAAGTACCTAATCTTCTTCCGCCTTTGCGCACATGTACTTTTATGCTTGTTATCTAAATTGTTTATGCGCAATAAAGAGTTTATCTATTTATTTATCTATCTTCTTTTATAATGTTATGCTCTACATAAAAAGTTGTAGCTTTATTTAAGTAAACATTAGACAATTTGAGTGCCCTCTTTCAACTTCATTGACCCTGTCGTCAGAGTTTTAATGAGCTCTTACTCGAATTTACGACTACTTTGCTTGCTCTAAAACAGCTTAATTTATTTCGCATCTACTTATTTTTTATCACAAGCTCTCGAGTGATCTTCTATTATAAGTATTGTGGAATTCAATGTACAACGACTCAATAAATCCCGGTATCAGAGTTGAAACCACCTAATCGTGTTTTGTGAAACGACCAATCGTCAAAAACATTTACTGGATTACTTAGCGTGCCGTCCAAAGCACGAAATTATCTTGCTTTGAGCAGAATTTGAGCAGAATAAAACCTACTTGATAAACGAAAAATGTTTTGACGAATGTTCTGTACTAAAATTGGTACTAGTCTCCTCTTTCCCCGCTCAATTTACGCCCGGCGCCCCTTTTGTGTGGACGTCAGCAATAATCCAATAAAGGGTCTTGTGTTATGTCACGGGGCGATTTATGACCCTGTATGATAGTTGCCAAAGTTTACCTTCAGGTATAAAACTGGAACATACTACTAAAGCGTATAAGTTCTGTTCCATATTTCGTAGCCCGGTCGTAGCACTAGTTGAATTAAAGCTAATGTGTATCTGATAGCTAGTTTGCAATTTCAATAGTTATATTTTGAGCTTATTGGCTCTACATTCAGTTATGAAAGGATCGAGTTCATGGTTTTGATTTAGCAGACTTTCGACACTTTAGGTGAAAATTCAGGTATGTTTAAAAAGAAATGAATACAATAAAATACGTAATAATTAATTTGCTTAATAGGTAGGTAAAACTCAAGAAATATAAACAAATTTCGCAATTTTACGTTTAAAAATATTGTACATTATAACTAAAATACTTTTTACATCACCATCTGTCAAAGGTGCATGTTTCAAATATTTTGGATCCAATATCCTAAAATATTTTATTTTAAACATTGCTGGGATTTGGTAAAACAGATTCGGGTATGAGTTGTATTATAGTAGTTGCATATTAATTTTATCACAAATAAAAAAATTTGGAGAAACGTCATAGGTACGTCTATGTTGTTAAGCCACATGTTACTGAATTCGAAAATCCACACCAAAATAGGAAAAATAAACTTGTTTATATTAATTTGCCTTTAAGATCAGTTGTTGATACATCAAACTAAATTATTTACTTCTATAAATAGGTACAATACTCGTGGATCTACCGGCCCAATTTATAGCAGTCAGTACCAGTTTTGTGAGTTTGGCAATTAGTAATTGTCAATGGGTACCGAAGTTCTGGCCATCGGAATTCGGGCAATTACTGGTTCCCTTTACAATGACCACAGAACCCTAACTAATATTTATCTCTAAGGGCAAAGTACAGCAAACTGTAGCGAGTTTCACATACCTACCAGCGAACTTTAGTTAAGCCATAGGATAGATAATAGTCGTGGGTACAGAAGAAAATAATAACTTGCGGGGTGGGACTAAAGTACAATCTAGAACAATATTGTAGGCATGCCTAATATTACCCTATAATATTACATTATAGGTATAAACAATTTAAAAATAATAATATAGGCATCTAACCTCTATTAAAACAAGTGTATTTTATTTAATGAAGTATTTCCTTGGCAGAGTTTTATTTCTATGTAAGTAATTATCATGTTTTTTCTTCTCTGTACCCGAAGGTAAGAAGTTTCCTTGAAGGCAGGAAAATAGATAGAAAAAATCTCTTTCTCAAAGTGGGTAAACATTTTCAGAAAACATTTCTTTTAAGAGTATTTACTTAGGTAAACACGAATAGGTACTCTGGTATCTCGTAATTTGAAACGAATATTATGAAATGAGACAGGATGAAAAGGAAGTAATTACTACCTACAGATAGAATAATAATGAGAGAATTTTATCAGATAAAAACGTCAGAGAATACTAGAACATTTTGGCGGAAAACGTTACCACTTTTTGGACCTTTCCAAAAGCACGCCAAAACATCGACTTGTCTTTGTAAGTATAAAATGTACGTAACTGCTCTTCTTCTTCTTTTCGAGTCGAACAACGAGCCGATGAACCCTGGTGTCAGTGTTTTTAACAACATTAATAAGCTGTACCTGTTGTGTCGTTTCTCATTGTGTATTGTATTTCTCATGTTACTTGTGTACAATACAATAAACAATAAATAAAATAAATAAACATTTAACATTTTTATTTTTATTTTGTTTATAGTACATTTTTATTTTGTCTATAGTGTTCATGTCCTTGGTTATCTTAGCTTAGCAATAAATGCCGAAAATTACTTTGAAAATGAATGAACGTTCTATCAATTTGTCAAGTTTGATAATTTACGGGTAGAACAAAACGTTTCGCAAACAATACGAGGAAGAAGAAATTCCGAAAATGATTCCTACAAAAATAGCTACAGACAGACCCGCAGCCATCAATTGTACACTAAAGAGCAGAGAATGCCTGAAAATGGTTTTGTTTTCCTCGCCGCGGAAATAAAAAAGACACCCTTTTCAACACTGCCAGGCGTCTGAATAATTTGTAGTGACAAATCGCAGGCCCATTCAAAACAAGCATCGTGGTCTGCGGCTCGCCTTAGATCTCCCTAACATCCTTATAGTCCAGAAGCTGAGGTGCGAAAGTTAAACTGCTTGATTTTGTTTTTGGTATGACGGCTGCCGTCGACCGGTGACGACAGCTGCAGTCGTACCTGCAGTTGGCAAGTCCTCCACGGGGTTTCCCCTTCTCATCGAAGTGGAGGACAAAGCAGATTACTGTGTACCGTCTGTTGACGACATAAGTATATGAGTGCCATATATGAATGCGTTTAAAGCTTCTGGTGTGGCTGGCACTATCGTCTACTCTGTCTTGGTGACCACTGGCTAAAACTAGAGTCAAGATTAAACCTTTTAGAGAGGCTACAATAAAAACTATGACAGAAAAAAACGGCTTAGCTGATTCGTTTGTAAGGTTTTTATTATTAGAAAACATTATCCAAAAAGTTATATGGTTGAAAGTCCCTGTCAAGTGCTATCTAATCCCTTACGAAGTTATTTTTTTCTTCCGACAGAAAAAGAAAAAAAAATACCAGAAATTTACTAATCCATCATAACTATATAGCCTCCTTACATTGTAGGCGAAAAATTTCCTAATATATAGAATTAGCCATTTTGTATCGTCCGGTTATGCAAAACTTCAATCTAAAATTGTTGCAGCAGCTGCGGTACTATTTTCTTAGAGGGCGGACCTCTGTTCTTGCGATTCGATAAAACTGGTAGAGTTTTACGTCTTCCTTGTCGATGTTCAATTGAACTATAAGGCTTACAAAAGACATTCAGTGTCGTCAGCTAAAGAAAGAGAAATAAAAGTGCCTACGGGAATTTAGTGGGAAAATGTTGCGTAGAAACGCAAGTAACAAAAAATATATTATTTTTGCTGTCGTTGGTTAACGGGAAGCTAAATTGTGATGTGATACCTATACGATAGGTGTGTATGTGGTGTATATGCAGCCAGCCAAACCTGATTTTAGGATAAACTAGGTTTGCCTAGGCCAAAACCAGTTTGTCTTTAAATAGGATTTGGGCAGTAACTTACATTACCTGTATTATTAAAACAGACTTTAATTCATACAAGCGTCTTATTTATAGAAAAAGTAACTCGTTCTGCCCATAATGAAAGTATTGTATTTCGCAGTTTCGCGTGGAAAGTCTTGAAATACTATCTTCTCTATTACAAAGTCCATTAGTGAGACTTGAGACGGGAGAAATGGGAATTTTGCTATTATTTCGTTGCCTATTTCTTTGAAAAGGATTATTCGATGTTTCTGGGCGGTCCTTTGATGTTTAAACGAGGTGTTCAATAATACTACGATATCTGGTACTTGGGGAGAATTTACGTATTATTGCTTGAAATACAATTTGATCCTACTAATCCTACTTAATATTATAAATACAAAAGTTAAGATGTTTGGACGTTTGTTACTAAATCACGCTTCAATCAGTGGACAGATTGGGATGAACCTTGGCACACATAAAGGTTAGGTCCTGGAATAGGAAATAGGCTACTTTTCACAGCGGGATAACCTTCATTTCCACGGGAAAAATCATTTGCGGGTGGAAAGCTAGTAAGAAATAACTGAAACAGTTATGTAATTCGATATTTCAATTGTGTAAAAAAAAAAAAAACAATTTGGTTTAGCAAAAAATCACTTCTATTCGATTTCAGTCATAGATAACCCCCGATTTTTCGCTGAACTTTTTGACCGGATGTGTATCCAAAAAATATGGGTTCGAAATATTGACAATGCTCTCATCCGCGAAGGATCGCGGAAAAAGTAGGTACAGTCGAGTAAATAAATGAAATGCCCCCAGGAACGCCCCCGCTGGGACCTAAATAAATAATTGCTTGGCTCAAAATGTAAACTAGGAGCTATTACACGAATGTTTTTGATTCTGTAGGTAATGTACTTAGCAACTTACTTTTTTGAGGTTTAATCATAAAAGAGTGGTATCTGTATCGTTGGTAGACCTTTCATATTTCAAGGTTTTGGCACATGGGATCCTAAAATATTCTCTCCCGTCTTTCTAACATGAGGTCTAAACGTGCGAAAGTGTGATTACTGGTAACGAGGTAAATGCTTTTTTATGGACATGCCCGTTTCAAGCTGCAACGACAGCGTGTTATGGCTATGCTACGACGTGATAGGGGTCGTCATAACACCGTTTACCCTAATGTGTTATGGAGAGAGGGCACACATAAATGTACATAAGTACTACTTGTATAATACGGATGCTCTGGTATCTCAAAACTGTAATAAAAACATCGACTTTTTAATAAAAACCATTTCTCTGATTGTATTAGTTTTGTTATGTTTTTACTGAATCTAGTGGTTCTTAATATGATTTTTGATCTCAATGCTCTAGACAACGATGTGCAGTGTCATACTGGGTTTGAAAATCATCATGTCGCAAAAAAAAAAAACAGATTTCACAACGCTATTGAAAAATAAGTATGGCTCGTATGAAGAGATCTCAAGATTGAGAGGAATACTAGTATGGATTTGATAGGCCATTTTGTACTGAAATGACATTTTGTGATAGGAACTCAAACTTGCTGTCAGTCTCAAGAGCTGATTATTAATACGAGCTTAAGCTTAAATGTAGGACGTTAATTTTAACTGTTAGGCATGGATGTCATATAAAAAGTACATACTATAGTTTTGAAAAAAAAAAAACCTTTTTTTAATAAGCCTTTTTTTAATAAGTAGTTGACAGTCAATCATTTTGTCCGCCATCTCACCTGATGAGAAGTAATGATGCAGACTAATAGCCCAGGAGAATTACTTAAAATTAGAATTACTTATTTATATAAAACAAAACTAGATTTATCTATCAAGACAAGGGCAAAGAAAGAAAGTTATGTACATTTTTGCCTGAATTTATGAAAAAATCATAACTTTAGCCTTAAAAATAAATAAGTAAATGGATTTTTGTGTTTTTTTTTTTAATAAATGATAGGAGAGAATATAATCTTCTAATATAATGTAATAGTGTACTTACTTAGAATTATTTCGGTTTGGCCATCATGCCCGGCGTAGATTTCCTAGGCTATAAAAGTAGAAGCCGCGGGCTAGACATTTCCGTCCTCGAAAGAAGTTCAAATCTCACATTACACATTATTACGGTAGAATGTAGAAATATAATAACAAGGAATAAAGGAAAATTCCTCTGCTCAACTAGTCGTGTGTGCATTCGCTCGGATAGTCCCACGATTTCCATGTCAACTAAACTAATATCGATTTCGGATAAACGACCCACTGGGGAAAGAGGTAGATTATGTAGGGACTATCTCTGGTAGCTATCCAGATTGTTACAAAAAGGTTTTTCTCTCTCGTTTAACATGGTTAAGTTAGGTTACCACACAACTATGACTATATAAAAATAATGTATATTTTTACATAAAATTATATTTTTTTATATTTTCTGAACCCAAAAGTTGAGTACAATTTGGCTTTATGGAGATGTGGTCATATCTGTGTTTTATGAGCAGTTAGCTGTTAGATATCACGTCTCAGAATTTGTGTTTTTTCATGTCAGTTAGTATTAGAGAAATCTTTGGAGCTAAAAATATGCAATGACTGAGTTGAGTATAACATTTTACCTATATTAAAAAAAAAATAGAAGTTTTTATAAATGCGCGCCGTTTCATAAGTCTTTTTATTTAACGCTTTTTTTTACTATGTGTATAAGTAATTTGAAATATTACAAAATATACCGTCATAACATAATATTGGAAATGTTAGGTTGTTTTCCTAGAAGTTAAACAAATTAATTTCATTCCCTGCCTTGTGGCGACCTAATAAAATTACATCAAAAATTCAAAAATTTAATTTGCAAATGGTTTCGTCGATTTGAAATGATACCGCAAAGATATTCCAGCAATGTTCAATGTCACATCTCTGGTAGAGCCATGAAATAAACTTGGCTTTACGTACTGCTAAACGTGGCTTTCAGTACGTCAACCTTAACGAATGATCAGTGGATGTAATCTTAATCGATTTGATGTTCCTATTCCTAGCATTCCATGATACGTAGAATTTTGTTTTCTTCGCAAATAATTCTAAATACGATAATGGCGATATTTGGAACTAAAGGCTATTGTTAACTGTAGTGTACTGTGTAAAACTGTAGAAGTATAGATACAGGAATCCGATGACAGTTTTTAATGTAAAACATGTTTTGTTTCTGAACTCTTGATATTACAATGGTTTTTTGGGGAATATTGTTTCTTATCATTGCACGTCAGTCACTACCTAATGAAATTACCTGCAAGCTAAGTAAAACCTGCGAATGGTAGGCCAACTGAAGTTATGTACTGTTTTGACTTTTTTGTAAATTACTAACGGATTCTGAAATTATTACATCCCTGGAAACGTTTCGACCTTTCAATTTGATACGAGTAAGTATTAAATTCACCCTCATCACTCCATGTTTTCGAGTCTTTCGCCTTTGATTTGTATTAATTTCGCAAACATGATAATAATTATTATAATATAGAAGATCCTACCTATGGCACCCTCTTGTTTTACGTATTGTGTTGTACTTAAGTGATACTAAAGAATGACAGAAGAACGATAAAGAATCTAATAATTCTTATTATTATTGTTATAACGAAAGTTTCAATAGGTAAGTACTTATGTTAGTTACTCAATCAAGATCGAAACTTAGCACTCTTAATATGGGTTAGGTCCTAGAATTGGACATAGGCTATCGTGAGCGCTGTAGAAGTTTTCCATTCACGGGGAACGCTGCTGCCCATTCCCTGGATTTATCCTTTACTCGCCTTTTACGACACCCGCAGGAAGTGATGGGGTGATGCTATTCTAACCCGGCACCACACGGGGACCTCATATTTCCACCAGATAATTTTAATGTATCCGTGGACGGAATCTTTAATAATAATGCTGTCACCAAAAATACTTGGAAGCCAAAATTATTTGCGAAAATTAAATTGTTTTATGAATGAGTTATCCTAAATTATTATTACATAGCGACATGTCTAAGTAAATATTTTGTTTTAAGTTTTACTAATTCTTAACAAGCACTTCATTATCTTACTACCAAATAACTCTTAAACTCTTAAAACAATAAAGAATATATATAAATAAAAATAATAATAAAAACAGGAAGAAGTGAGTAGTAATACAATGAATTCAGCTTTTTAAAGTAAATATTGTTTTTCTGAAACATGCTGCAGTGTTTTCGTGATTAATTAAGGCTCGTGTATCGTGTCTCCCCATGGATACGAGATAATTTATAAATTGGTACCTACAGACTTTTATACTGCCACAGATAAATCACATGTTGTGAAGTTCATTCGAGCAATGTGTTTTTTTTTGTAAATAGCTGTGAGTGATGTGATGTATGACACACAAGACGACAAATTATTATAAGTATAGAGTCTGTACTCTACTCGGTAAAGTAGGTTTGATAATATGTAAGAGTGCTTTCGACATACCTACTGGAAAAGTCGCGGTGGCGTCGAACAGATTTTCTAAAGCCTGTCGCCGCCTCGACGCCGCCTTGCCTCTTCCAGTATGCTATGCGCCTTAAAATGTATTTTTCTAGATTCAGGGAACGAGGAGTGGTATTCTCTAATATCTTGGTAATATACTGAGTTTCGTATGTTGGTTTAGTTCATGAAATGTTATATAATGATTTTTTGGTAATTTTTGGTTCGAATAATCATGAATTTGCAATTAACAATGTGTTTGGTAATATTTCCATACCCGATCAAAAACAAATTAAAAATACATAACGTAAAAGTCTACAAATTTACCTACAAACACACCGTTTCCTCTGGGGTTAGTAAAGATTGAATGGGGGAAATCCTTTGAGGGGGATAAGTCCGTCTTTTTACAATTTCCATCTTCTGTGTTCTTTAAAGGTTACCTTCGGTATTTTTAGTTTTAAGAAGGTACAATAAAGAGATACTTGTACGTACATGTAAATAGTACAGCTGTTGTAAAAAAAAAATATGTACGACAAGGGAAATAAAATATGCTACGTTAAGGCTAGATAGGTATATCTACGCGTATGATTGTCTGTGCCATCAGAAAAGTAGCTACTAGCTACAGCATGCGGTACTTTATTTCGTAAAACTAATTAGCCATGGAATGGAAATTCACCAGTGGAACATTTGCGTGTTTGTGTTATACTCTTCTGGTTTTGACTTAAAATGTTTTATGGCTTCATTTTAAATAAGTAGACAAAATTTATAATTTAGATGAAATTTATTTAGTCTTTTTTCTTTCATGCTGGACTGGGAGTGATAGAAAAACATAGTATGTACCAGCTGCATCTCCTCCCGTGCATGCTGTAAAAATCAGATAAGGGAATCGAGGGTTTCAGTGTATTGCAATTTAGGCGATGGGCTGACAACCCGTCGCTATAGCAATTTACATAATCATCATCTGTATTAAGGCGTGATTTTATGTATGTATGTATGTATTTATTTAGCGTCGAGAAACTATGTGTGTTCAAAATTTTTGTAGAGTTATTTTCATAAATTTTGCATGTTAAGGGAGGCACATCAGGCCTTCGTGAAGTCCATTTGGGGGCAGACAAATTTTATTCTATGGTATATAGGTCAACAGGGTTATACAGGGTGTAAGGGACAGCTTTACGCAATTAGGGTTACTCAGTCAACGAAACTGAACAACTTTCACCAGGAAATTATTTCAGGAAATTAAAATATATTTTGACTTACACCCATACAAAATAACCATCTCGATCGGACAATTTGTATTGGGAAGCCAAAATTCTTTTGATTTCCTGAAAAAAGATCCTGGTGGAAGATGATCAGTTTCTTTGATTGAACTACCCCTCTACGGGAAGCTGTTCCTTATGGTATGTATAGAGAATGACTATTTTTACTGCTCCTGCAGTACTCTTGCTGATACCTGAGTAATCTCTTCACGAGTCCTTATTTTGTAATCCTTTCATACCACATTTGCTTCTTATTGTAAAAACAGACAATCTAATAAAAAGTATATCAGGCATCAAGAATCTGTCCTGAACACAGATAACACGCGAACAGAACACAAAAAAGAAAAACCTTTCTCAAATCTCAATCGCTATTAGCGTAAATTCCGCGTTCCGTTCTCACATTTCTTCCCTGCTCCGTTCTTTCCGATTCCATATTTTACTTGGAATCGCTATTAGAACATTGTAATGGAAGTGGTTCGCTCAATTACATAATGGGTTCGCGAAACACACCTCGTACGGTTAAAATGGAGGGACACGCCTGTTGTTGGACCGGGAGTCGACGGTAACTTTAAGTTCTGGACTTAGGGTAAACTTTGTACATAAGTATTTGAAAAGTTTTTCGTTACAACTTTGATAGCAGTACCTAAATATTTTATAAGAAACTATGTTGTAGAAATATTAGATCGAATGAACAAGAAAATAAATAGTTTATAATTTCTTTGTTTAGTTCGAAATATGACTTTGTTAAATTCTCTTTCTGTGTAGCGTTTTCCCGGCACTAATGCTAGGGTCTACGTTCCGGCTTCATCTGCTCTATACTTTCCAGTCTTTGGCATCGGCTAGATAGAGCACTCATCATCTTCATGTCCGCTTTTTTAAGACGTCCAGCAAGCGCTTCTTCGGCCTGTTGAACAATCTAGAGCTTTCTTTTCGTTATATTACCTAATAATTAGTAATTACGTTAACGTTAATACTGATCATTTATTTCGAACTTTAAAAACATCAAATTAAAGTTTAAAACAATTTGCTGCAAGTTAATAACAATCAGCTCCTGTACAGTGCACCGCACCTAGTGTTCACAGTTCATGCATGACTCTAATATTTGTACTCCAATGTAAAGTCCATATACTAGACCCCGACTTTACAGCGCTTCAGCACGAAACCTCCGCAGTTGGTTTGTTAGCTGAAAGAAATTACTCGCAGTAAAGTTAGCAGGTAGTTTCAGTAACTACTATTTACATTATTAGCGGACGTGAGTTTGGGTCTTTTAAAGATTTTAGGTTGTGTGAGATTTTTCTATGAATTTGGTAATAAGTACTTGATGAACCAAAGTGCTGTGTAGGATTTTCCATGAATTATGTAATGAACTAAATGCTTCCTAATTATCGAAAAACAAGAATTAGAGCAAATAAAGCTGACAAATATAAGATAGGTACTTTGTGGATAAAAGAAAACAAATTTCTTTTCAAAAATATTCAAATTTCGTTATTTTAATAGTATCTATGAAAGTTCACGTTAAAGTCAACGTCCGGTCACGCCTCTTCAAAAACATCAAGTCTTCTTAAGAATTGTATAAATAAAATTAAGTACCTACTTAGTAGATACTTCGCCAGTTTCTTTGCCTTTTGATCAAAGTTCAATAACCTAAAAAACAGGAAAACAATGGGTGAATAACACACAAAGGACGCAGGTATAAAGTTACATGGTGTGTGAATGTACGGAACGATCCATTTTTCACTGAGAACGATCTGGATAACTGTTATGTGCATGGTTCGTGTGTCGGAGATGGAAGATGTATAAAAAAGAGATAAAATGATAAACTAGATATGCGCATCGCGGTTACACCAGCATCTTATTATTTTTTCATACTTGTAGCTAGTAGCTACGTAGGTAGATGTTTACTATCATAAAACATTTGAATGTTCTAACTGCAGAGTAAGTATTTAACTGCCTCCGTGGTCTAGTGGTCTGAGCCATCAGCTCTCGATCCGGAGGTCCTGGGTTCGACTACTTTGCAAAGTTGATTTGTTAATTTATCACTTTGTGAGATTTTCCCCAGTTTGGTTAGGACATTGCATATTGAATCACCTGGATTGTCCGAAAAGAAAAAGGATTTAAGCCGTCGGTCCCGGTCACTGTCTTTGATAGTGGCCATTACACAAACCATGTCAGAGGACTATAGCTGTGCTATTAGGCAGTTTCAAAACTCTGACACCAGGGTTCATCGGGTCGATCGACTCGGAAACCCATACGACAGAAGAAGAAGAAGTAAGTACTTAGTTGTTTGAGTCTCCGTGATCTTGGGATCGTAGAATCAAAAGCCACAGTAGACACAAAAAGTCGATAGATTAGTTTATCATTTTATGTATTGTTCCAAGTTTAGTTTGGTCAATGGGGGCTGAATCTTAACAAGTATCTGAATACGATAGGAGAAAATTATGTTCGTACGTTTCTGAATAGAACTGAGGTAGAGTACCTACGATCTGAATATTAGAACATCGGAACAGATTGGTAGGTCAACTTAGGTTTAAGATTCTAAGGCTGTAGGATCAGTTCACATCTGAAAGCGACGCGACGCAACATGGCGCGCACGTTTCAGGAGCGTGATTCATACAATTTAAGGAACTTGATTTATACTGCTTCCATGCTGGACTGGGAGCGATAGAAAAACATAGAATGTGCCAGCTGAATCTCCTTCCGAGAATGCTGTAAAAGCCAGCTAAGAAATTCGAGGGTTTCAGTATAAATTTTAATTTGAGCTGAGCCGCGCGTTGCAGCCTGTCACATCGTGGTATAAAGAGATGCATTTTCAAGCAGCTTCGCGTCGCGTCGCGTCATTTCCCGGCGTGAACTGACCCTTCCCCTACATAATGCATATTCAATACAATCCTCACTAGTGAACGCAGACGGCAGAATTGGCACAATATCCCACCTTTCCGTTCGAATGGCCGACCTTATCTCCCAAACTGGATCAGATTGGATTCATTATTCCTAAAGATTACCTATAATCTGGACTCGGCTGTTTACAAACGACCCTCGAAGGCTCCCTGTAGTGAGATATTGAAAGAGAAGATTGGAAAAGAACGAATGATTTTTTGAACGAACGTAATTTAATTTCGGCTGAGGCTATCCCATACCATCTTTGAGCGCCCTAAAAATTGTTGCTTTGAATTATTTTTCGCGCTTTCGTTCAAAGCTTGTTTTTTGTCCAAATAAACTTTTAAACGTTTCTTTTTACAGAGAAAAATAGCGTCCGTCTTTGGTGATATAAAAGATAACAAAATTGTTAATTCTGTTAATTATCGATGTACTAAATATAATTTTTATATAGTGCGGTTTTGGTAATTTACTTAATATTTAATTCATTTATTTAAAAATGTACCTAATTGCAGCTTAATATTTTTACAGGTCGGTGGTAATTTTTATACGGTAAAAATATTGTCAAATGTTTAGGTCAAAATACACTAACAGTTAAATATGAATTAATAATATATTAATGTTAAGTTAAGTTAAATATTAAGAAATAGATCCCATCGAGCTTTATCTTGCGTACCTACGGAGAGTTATGGTACAATTAGGGCCCAAGTTTTAAGTGCATCGTTAGTAACTTGAGTAGCATCACTTGGCGCATTTAAACTTGCGCTGTGAAAGTCATTTCGCAAGTCATATCATAGCACAGGGTGTTATGCCACTTTGTAGATGATAGTTTACTATCAAATTAGAACTGACAAGGAAAAAGAAGATTTTAAAAGTAAAGATATAGAAATCATAGAGTGAACTTGGAACTCACGATCACGGCGATTAGTGTCGCAGCTCCAACCAAATGAGCTAAGTATGCTATTCATTACGTGTTAAAGTCGTGCATAATTTCTGGTCTACCTTAACATTTATTTCAGACGTTAGCTTCACCTGCCTACATTATTTAAAAGTATGCATTTTTCATACTTTCTAATAAAATAACACATTATAACTTACTTACATGAATTTGAATCTCAGATATTTCATGATCAGTCTACATTACCACGTTGTTACACCAGTATTTTGTAACACCCTATATACGTATTTGCGGAGTCCCAAGTGCCATAAAATATTTAGTGAGACATGACCTTGATGGCTACTGTCTAGAATATGAGACATTATGAGACCATTACTGCAGATTGCTTTAGAACAGAGAAAATTGGAGGAAAGTTGAGCAACGGGTGCTATGACCGCGTTTTCTGTCATGTCAGAGATAACTAAAATTCTACCATGCTGAACTGAGAAAACTATTAAAAATGAAATTTATAAGCTTTTCAGGCATACTGTAAAGGTTTACAAAAGATTTTAGTGTTTCAGCGAGTATTTTTTTGTTTAGTATCTAGTCGGAAATATCTGTACTGTATAAAAAGTATGTAACTAGGTTGTCTGGAAGAGATCGCTTCCAGCGATAAGACCACCTTTGTGCACATTAATTTAAGATTATTTTTGTATTTTTTGTATTTTGTGTACAATAAAGTGTTTTCACTTACTTACTATCTACAGATAACTTATACAACCTTTTATGCAAGTTCTTTGCTTGTTTGTTTTGTTTCTCATAACTATTTAATGTACGACAAGACATACAATTAAAATACTACTACAATTACTAGACGATATACGTAGCATTTAACTACGCCGTAGCAAATGGGGCGTAGTCAACATTTTTTTTTAACCTTAAGTGTTCTTATGTTGATTTAGTTGTTTAGTTGTTGTCCCTATGTCCCGGTACGTCCCTTTAACCTAAAACCTCGTAGATATGTTTAAAGGAGATCATGTTTATGGGCATTCAGAAAATGGGCTGACGCTGAAACTACTCATCCTAAGTAAATGTTGCGCGGTTAGCGGCACCGTAAATATTAAGTTTACGCCATACTATGAGCCACGAATAACCGCAAAATTTATGCATTCGTCATATTATGTTACCTTGTAATAGATATTCTTTTTTCTTATAGACAATCAGGTAATTCAGCCTGCATTGCCGTAAGAAAATTGAAAAAAAAAAAAACAATTGACTTATATTAACTTTGTGTTCCTCTCGTGGGAATCGAACCCGTGACCTGATCGGGGCTCAGAATCAATGGCTCAGACCACTAGAACACGGAAGTAGTTAAAGAAAGGAGGCAGTTGGCCTCTCGCATCACATCACTCTTGCAAAAGCTGTTCTGCTTGGCAACGATTATGCCTGTGGAATATTGAGCATTTGGCACCTTATCCATTACACTATTATTATGTGAAGGGTTTCTTTTTCTCGTGATGACGTGTCGTGTCTTGTGGCAATTTTTTCAATCTATTTTTTTTTGCGTAGGTACATCTTGTTGTGTGCTCGACGTTTTGAAGACAAAGTTTGTTTATGACAGATATCCTAAATCTTTTACGATGTATTGGATAAAACTGTCACTTTTTGCGTGTCAATGAGATACGCTCAAAAATACGCTAAGTGTTTTTATCTCAAGACTTCTTTTTATCTCACGGCCATACTTGAGGTATAACACGCGTACATGTGTGCGTAAATCGAGGTTTACTATGGAGAACTCACGTACACTAAGAAAATGTAGCCATATTTACACACACAAGTATGGCAAAGCGGCAGTGGTTAGATAAAAACACTATACCAAGAATGCGCGACATTATTTCAATCGTGGCGTGCCGTGCGGCATAGTGTGTTGGAGGCATTTAGCGAAGAACAGAGTGGACGCAAACAACGGCGTATGTACACCCACCCTTAGGGACTCTTTGCTCTCTCCTAGTATAGCGCTGGCTTTATGTATACTTTACTATGCTCGCTCACATACAAGTATTAGTATTAGCCCTTTTCTGTTTCTAGGGTTCACACCGTTCACATATGTTTGGAATCGGGGCAATAAATTATAAAAGTCGTTGATCTCCATGTATACTACAGCATGAAATTACTTAGATTGCCCATTATGATGATAAGAAAATAATAACCTCTCATATTAAATGCATTGTCAAATGAGTAACTAGAACATTTTTTCTTCGTCTGGACGGCCATGTATCTCATGAGAAAAGCTAGGTATATCAAATTATTTGAAAAAAAATTGAAAGTTGTACAGTTCTTAAACTTCTCTCACGAATAGGTAGGTATTTCACATTTAGATAGAAAAATATTCAAGCAAAATTTTAATAGCACGTCAGATACAGATTGTAGACGGGTTTTATCATAATATCAAAAACACAAGAAAAATTGGAAGATAAAGCGTTACAGCAAAGTTTGTAAATTTACAGATCATTTGTCTTCTATCATCTCGTGATGGATATCAGGCAGGAAAAACATGGGGCTCAGGTAATTTGCTGAAATAGAACCCACCATCCGGTAAGTATTTCCGCAAACTTTTTCGATATTGCCTGCCGCTTATCTTCCAAAGAAGGGTAGTCGTTTCCTTAAAAAACAAATATAACTCTATGTAATTCGATGTGAGTATTGAAGTTCGTAAATTGTAAATTTTGAAGCCAACATTAATCGTAAGAATGTCATAAAAAGTGACAACAACTACCATCATGTACATTTATAGTAAAGAAATCAATTAACTTGAGCTTTAATTTTCCGACGCCGTAACATCATTTATTAAAAAGTAACTAAGTACATCAATGTATGTATGGAAATCTGTCGCCTGGCCGCGTTTTGGCGAGACGCCGCAAGTCAGATGGACTGTGAATGTAACTGATTCATCTGAATCATGACTACACTGACTTTTTATCAGACTGCCAAAGAGGAGTGGGAAGGTGTACCTACATACGTATACTCTATGTAGGTACGTATGTTAAGGTAGACGATCAATCTGCCCTGTCGGTAAAGGATATAGCCGTACACTTATTATACCACAGAATATATAATAGACTTATATGTCTACAGAAAATTCAAAATTGCAGTGAACAGGCTTCTTCTGGGCGAGCTCGTACCATTTTCAACTCCGTCTCTGTCACACATGACCTAGACTAGAATCACGAGCAAAATTCATTCTCAAAATAGTATTTCAAATTTTCCAGACAAAAGTCTCCGTAAATCAAACAACCAACTTCTTTAAAAGGTAAAGACATTATGCCTTATACAATTTTGAAAGCTACAAACTGTTACACAGATTACAGTTGCAAGTCCAACGTTTTGTTTAGGGTTCCTTGCCTAAAAAGGTTAACGCCGATGGGGTCTTATTAGGCGCATGGCATACTGGAAGAGTCGAGGCGGCGGCGTCAAGTTGGTGTCAAGTTTTTTTTTAAAGAAATTTATACCTGACCACGAACTAAAAAGACCTGCCATAGAGGTACCATAAGTCCTTCCACTTTAAGTCTTTATAGACAGTGGTCATGCAATACGTCAGCGCAGTGCAGCATCCAATCTGCAGTTGTTGCGGTGCCGTAAATCGTTGTCAATGGAAAATCTGTCAAAAGTGACAGTGCCGCCGCCACGCCGCCGCCTCGACTCTTCCAGTATGCCGTGCGCTTTATTAAGCTTCCGCTTTCCATCTATCTGCCTGTTCATCTGTCAGTCTCTCTGTCTATCACTATCACAGAGCTATATTAGGTACTGGTGGCTATAGTTGAAGTGAAAGCATTTTTTTTGTTCCTCTCATATATGTGATCTTTGTCTGATACTAGATTATAGAATCTAGAATATGAATACAACCTGCAGAAAAAAGTCACTGTATTGATCCAAGGATTCTTAGGCTCCGACTCGCACTCAACCAGTTTTCTTCCAAAAGGTTCGTTCTTAGGGAGAGTAAAGAAAAGGCGCCCTAAAGAAGGGCTCTTAATAATGCAAACAGCTCTTAAGGGAGCTTGCTGGCGAATTTCTTTAAGACCTTGTTAATGTAAATGAGGTATTAATAGGATATAGGGCGTGCCTGAATGCTTTTGAAAAGTTGTTCAATAAACAAGGTTACTTTATTGAAATGAGCCACGTATTTAGAAATGGATAGTGTTTTTGCATGGTGATCCTTTAAGAACCTTCTATCAAGGCAATTAAGGTCATAGGCCAGCATTTAAGAGTTCTTAAATCGCCTTGTATAGGCACAGTTAAGTACTGGCGACTACTGTCAGAAACATTGCCCAGAACCGATGGCTTAATGTGCCTTTAAAACCTGTTTTTTTTTATCTTGTCGGTAATTGATTATGATTACGCCTGCCAATTTGATTTTCCTCTAAAAAAATACTCAAAAAAGATAAAGTTAACTGTGTGTTTTTTTTTACTGGAAATGGGTTTGCTCTTGACTCCAGTACAGGTCGAGGGCATCAGAGACGGAGTCGACGATGGAGCGAGCTCACCCGGAAGATACCTGTTCACTCTGACTTTCAATTATTGGGGGTTGTATGTATTTGGAAACACAGACGCAGGTAGTCAGTTTCAATATTTTGCCGCGCGCATTATGAAAGATTTTTGGAAGCGCTTAGTCTAAATTGATGGAATTTAAACCAGTCCATTAACATAAAGTCCCAGACTTTTAAATTGAGAGTCCAAAGCTTATCGGTAGATTACTAGACCACAGAGAAATTTAAACCAAATGAACCATGCCTGAAAAGTAGGGCGTCTGTTTTGATCCGTCAATCGAGTTGAGGGATCGTTTCAATATCTGTGAAGAATCTTCTTACTGAATCAGCATTTCACTATCAGATGCATGTTGCATGGGTTTGCTCTTGACTCCAGTACAGGTCGAGGGCATCAGAGACGGAGTCGACGATGGAGCGAGCTCACCCGGAAGATACCTGTTCACTCTGACTTTCAATTATTGGGGGTTGTATGTATTTGGAAACACAGACGCAGGTAGTCAGTTTCAATATTTTGCCGCGCGCATTATGAAAGATTTTTGGAAGCGCTTAGTCTAAATTGATGGAATTTAAACCAGTCCATTAACATAAAGTCCCAGACTTTTAAATTGAGAGTCCAAAGCTTATCGGTAGATTACTAGACCACAGAGAAATTTAAACCAAATGAACCATGCCTGAAAAGTAGGGCGTCTGTTTTGATCCGTCAATCGAGTTGAGGGATCGTTTCAATATCTGTGAAGAATCTTCTTACTGAATCAGCATTTCACTAATTCATCTCACAAATACTGCATTCGTTTTTAATGAATATTATTACAAAACGTATCGTGCATTTATTTGCCGTTTTAGTAAGGTTTTAACTAAAATTTATACCGGGAGTAACAGACAGCGTACCAGAATTGATAGGGGTTTGTCAGTCAACTAAAGTCGAAAATGTTCACCTGGAAATTCTTTCCGAAATTGTTTTTTTTGGCTTGTTCATACAAATTTTCTGATCGAGGTGGTCATTCTGTATGGGAAAGTCAAAATGTTTTTTAATTTCCTGAAAGAATTTTCTGGCAAAAGTTGTTCAGTTTCATTGACTGAGCAACCTCAAACCGTTTCTGGTTCGCTGTTCCTTATACCTACCCCATATTTGGCCAGGAAAAACCACTTTTTTTGTACCCAAACAATGAACTCACAGGACATGTTTTTGTAACAAAGGGTCACTTTATTTGCGCTGAATAATCAAACAATGAATCAAACGAACAAATCGCAGCAAATGACAATTAACTGACCCAATAAAAAAGGGGTACGGCAATCACAAAGTTAGACACAATCCAATCCGTATATCCTGTAGTTTAAGAGCTTGGTACAGTAATCGGCCTTAAATACACATCTACCTTATTAGATGATACTCGTAAAAAGGTGAAAATGTTACGCTTCGAACCCAAAATTTTGTTAAATGAATAAAATTCAATTATTTCTCATTAACATGAGTACAATTAAACGAAGTTGGAAAGCACATCTCAGCAGCACTGGAAGAAAAAGACAAGTTATAGTATTGCTTTACGTTTCATTTTTTTTTTTTTTTTTAGGTATCTAATTCTTTATGGGAATAAAATGCACGTTATGACTTGAAAACATAAAAAATCATAAATTAATATTAAAAATATCAAAAAAATATGCAAGGTACTACAAGAAATGTAAATAGTGCGATAATTATGATTAATAGCCTTCAATTCTTGTATCCTAGAAAATAATAAATTTAATTAAATATTCAAGATCAATTTTATGTTAAATCCGCCCGTTTTGGTCTCAACCTCTAGGAATACGAAGGGCCACTCCAACAAATTGTATTGATTTAGGTTTGGTACAGCGTGATGTTTGCTTTGCACACAATAAACCCTGTTTTTGAGGTAAGTCATTTGTCAGTCAAAATAGGATGGTATCTATAGTTTTAATACTTATAATTTATACTCAAAGTTAAACTTAAGTACATTGATACGATGATATTTATTCTGTATTGCATAGTATAACATAAATAGATAGATAGATAAAAAATTTATGGCGCTTAAACAGTACAGATAGCTTAACCATACATACTACGTGTAAAATTAAATGTATTGGTGTTCTTAGATCGGTTTCATTCAACAGTTGTTTAAACTTCAGCAGTACCTACCTACCCTCCTGTCACTTCAAAATGACAGGCAGGAAATTAAAGAGGACAGAACTTTTGAACATGCTAGGAGGGTTACGAAAAGTGTATTTAAAGTTTCAGATATGTCTTATTATTGGCTCTAAAAATAGTATTTTAGGCAATTTACAATTATTAGCCCTTCAGTAATCTGTTTATAGATAATAAAAAAAAACAAAAGTTGGTATATTTATTTCTACAAATTAAACGGTTCAATGCAACTCTTTTGTCAAAGAACTGTGACTGAACTCACCTCTGATTTCAGGAGGCGAAGATAAGTTTCTAAGGAGTTCTTCTAAGTAAGACATTCCGGGCTTTTCTCACCTCCATTCCTTGAGCACTGACTGCTTGATAGGGTTACTACTCATTATAATTAAATATTAAACGAGAAGTTTTTTATCGATTTCATTATACGGGGTGTAAGGGACAGCGTCCCGCAAACTTATAGGGGTTGCTCAGTCAACGAAACTGAACAACTACCACCAGGAATTTATTTCAGGAAATGAAAAAAAAATTTTGCTTTTTCATACAAAATGACCACTTCGATCAGACAATTTGTATGGAAAAGCAATTTTTTTTTATAATTTCCTGAAAAAAAATCCTGGTGATATGTGTTCAGTATCGTTGACTGAGCAACCCCTATCAGTTTGCGGGACGCTGTCCCTTACACCCGGTATACCCTCAATGTAAGTTGTCTATCTAGTTGGTTTGTGGCTGGTAAATTGATTTTTCTTTGTATACTTTCGTTGCAAACAGCTAATTATAAAGTGACAAACATTATTTGTTGATTCTAATATTGAATTTCTTTTAAGTTTTAAATAATGAAAAAGCAATTTATGGGCCGCAAATAAGTTGGTACCGAAAAATTGCGCAACCCTAATGGTATGGAAGAAGTCCTTTTAGGAAATTGGTTCCCGATAGAAAATAATGCTTCTGACACGACTCAGCATCCACAACGGCTGGCTTGGTAGTAAAAGAGGTTAGCTCAACTTACAAACAAGTTGTAATTGAAAAGCGCACTGGAAGTTTTGTTTTGTTCTGTTTTAAAACCTTTGAATCGGATTTTCACCTCCCATCAAAGGCTTTTTCTTCACTAGAGATGCCAATGCCAACAATATCGATAACATGTGTCATGGATTTTTAAAAGTATTGGTTATTATTATTAAATTCGAGCATGAAGATACTGAAAATGTCCAAAGTTTTATCAGTCATGAAATGTACACACTGGTTTAGATTTTTTTTCTCTACTAATATAGGTACTCATTTTAGAGAAATGTCTTTTTATCTAGTAATCTCCAAAACTTTTAAATGGAATGACTTCATAGATGCTATTAGCGTAGAACACCGTTTTTACGGGGCATTTCAGATATTTTTTTAAAATTTGGATACAATAAGTAGTCAAAGGGTACGCAAATCAGCTTGAAAGTACTGTCACAGTAGAGCCTGCAGGTATACAAATACACTAGTTTTTGTTTCATTCCAAAATCTTCAGTAGTTATGATTTTACAGCCACTTGAACTTCGTCTAAAAAATATCGCGGCCCGCGCCCGCCCGCTACCGAAGTAAGTCTACCATTTGCATGAAATAGCTAGGAAGTCTTACGTCATTTTTTCTTCGTCCGGTACAAACGCGTGGTTCGGACATGTACCGGGCAGCCGGTACCCGCGCTCATTTAAAAATTCTATATCTCGGTAGCTAATTGTCGTACCGAAATATTCACGCATTTTTTTTATATCAAATAGACAATATTATGAGCTAGAAATCTAAAAGTAGGAATTTTCTTCATTGACTCTATCGATATTGTTACTACCGATATATTCACAACACTACTTTCGTTTGAGTTATCTGTCACGGATATCCGCGATATAATTACTGGGTAACTGGGTATTTATTATTATTATTATGTTTATGTCTTCGTAATAGAATATTTGATTAAGCCTTCTGTGGTGGCTTACTGTTATTAGGAAATAAGCCTCGAATCAATTAACACAAAGACAATTACGATAAATAATTAAAAGTGATAAGAGTCATAAGTCAAAAGTCAAATGAGTGAAAATGATTGCGAGTGCTTAAAAAGTTATATAATTTATATTCTCTACTAATGTTTCTATTTTGAAATATCATTACAAAGTTTTAGTATAATAGGTGAAGCGTGACGCCCCATCGCATGACCAAGTCCACCCCTGGTACCGATACCAAGCCACGATGCGTAATGAATACGCACCATAAACATCCCTGTTAAAAGAAGACCAAGTTCACATTATAATTTTGACATTGGAAATGTCTTTTCGTTCACTCCTGTACAGGGTCCGATTTCACGAAAAAGTGCGATTCCTTTATATCTCAGAGAGTTGTGAAGATATAATATTCAAAAAAGACTCAAAAGGACGCATAGTGCAAAAAGAATTGTTTGAGAAAATCAAAAACGAAAATAGTTATGGCCGAAAAAGTGATTTCTTCCGAATTTAAACCTAACCTTTTTGCAAAAAAAAATTTGAAGAAAGTAATGACTTGGAAAATCTTCAATATTCAAAGTAAGTATGTTTCGCCTAACGTTTCTTCGGATAATATCCGAGATTTCTTTTTAGACTCAGACGTGACAAAAATGTTTGTTGACATGATTTAGTAAATTCATGTACCTCTAACCTACTACTAACCTACTACTATTTTGTTTGTATTGCATGTAGGTACTTGGCTTATTCACTAGAGTGCACATAGATAACAGCGAAAGCATGTCATGTCAAACCACATTAAATAATAGCATTTTATGGATGTAATACTACGCCCTTTTGTTTCAAATACCACACCGAACTTTTATAATGTAGATGTTTCCAAATACGTGTGTTTCAAAGGAATCTTTAGTTACATCCAATTTACGACAAAAGGTATGTAATTTATAGAATTAGGCGTTATTTTGCGGAAGTCCATCATAACATAAGATAGAAAAAAAGGCAGGTAACTTGAATAAAAAACCCTTCTTAAATTTATTTTAACATCTTGCTTGTATACAATTTTTTACGCAAATAAAGAATCTTTAACTTTATCTTCTTTTAAAGTAGTAAGTACATTTTATAATAAAGCTAGGTACTTCGTTTAATGTAATTCGTTACGTCACTCGACAGCCAAAATATGTCATTTCAGAATCGACAGGCGGCATCACTTCTTAGCAAATTTTAAGATAGCAGCGCTGTCACTTTCTTAATTTTGGTATTATGTGAGAGGTTGCAAATAAAACATGACATTGAAATTTTCTGATGAAAGACATTTTAAAAGATGATAATCATAGATTATTCCCTCTTTTTTTACTTCAAATAAGCAATTTTACGTCAGTTTAGGTATGTCAATGTTATGTGTTTATTTGCTATCTCTCTTATAATATATGAGACACAACTTAGACTCGAAGTCAAAAAGAAAGTGATAGCGCTTATCTTAAAATAAGTTAAGGAATGTTGCCGCCAGGATTGAGAGCATTGTATCGCTTACAATTTTAGCACACAACTCATGATATTAGTTTAGATTTGACTTCGGAGTACTAAACATACGGGCAAAACCAGAGTTGCTGAACTTGCCATATAATCAGCAGAAATGAGCAATTAAGGCGAAGTTTAGTTTCAGGGCCAGATACAACTGGCAGATACGAGTTAAGCCTCAAACTCAATTGTTTGATGTTTGAGTAGGTATACGAAGTTGGTTATTAATATAGATTGTTGTGAACTACCGTTAAACTTAGGTATAAGTTGACGAATAAAGTTCATTATGTTATGGAAGGACATTGAAAATGCAAATAAATTATCGATCATAAAAAGAGTATGCTCTAGTTGGAGCCTACAATCCAACTAAACTCTGAAAAGAATAATGATTTCAGAGACTGCACATACTGGTTTTCAGCACAGTCAATTCATGAGGAAAAAAATCAGCTTTTTTGTTAATTTGTTTGATTAGAAATGGGTTTGTTCTTGACGATGAAGCGAACTCACCCAGAAGATGCAGCTGTTTGACACCGGACTCCAGTGAGAGGGTAGTCGCGAGCCAGGCGGCCCCTTGCCGAGCCTACCACCGCTTTGTTGGGATCGTTCAGTCGGACTTATTCATAGGCAAGCCTGTGGTACCGTTGCCCGAGGCGGAGCACTAGGAGCTAGATCCCATCCTACCCCAAAAAAGATAAATGATAAGTAATTAATGGTGGCTTAATTATCTACAAACTTAGCTATGTAACATAGGGATGTCATCTTAGTAATAGTTGATTGAAACTATAATTCCAACAATACCAAGCTACAAAATACTCAATCATAGGTAGTTTCTATTTATTTATTTTTAACGACAATAGCACAAATAATACACAACTTAACCTAACCTATAAAGAAAAACTAACTATATTTATTTATGAAACCTGGCCTGGAATGGATAAATTCCCTCCAAAATACGATGACGTCGAAAGGTCGGCCTGGATCCCTCAACATAAAATATTCAACCAATTTACAGGGAGATTACCTAGGCTGCACAGATTTATCCTCTTCATATTGTTATACGAGTAGTTGCTTTATTAATGTATAGGAATATTTGTATAAAGTAGTGCTATAGGAGTATACATCTCGTTGTTCATGTATGAATAATAACTACTTGTGGCAGGTGATTTCACTTACTATTTTGGTACAACATGCTTTTTGAACCAGTAGTTTTTTTTTAATTCTTAGCGTTTACTCAAATCTACCTACCTACTTTATATTTTTTACTAGAAAATTTGCAGTAACCGGAAGTAAAATACCTAGGTAATTATTTGTCAAGGGAAATATCTATGTAATTTCTACGGGAAACTCATTAAGCTATGAGAAAACTTCAGTGTGAAAAACTAGACAATATGATTTCAGTTTCCAATAATTCAGAATGAGAAAAAAACAACTGTTTAAAATCGTAATCCTAAAAAACCGTAAAAAAATCATGCGGAAATTGCAAAAAGGGCTTTGTCAAATATTTTATCTGATGTCTGGAGGGATTGGCGTTATCCTTTGAGAGAGGGAAATAAAAGGGTTTTGTATACAGGACGGGATTGGAAACATTCCCAGCGACTTGGAGGTTGTTAGCGCTGCTCATCAATATTATGGGGTCTTAAATAAGCAAGTAGTGAAAATTACGTAAGCTTAATGAATATGCCAAAAATCAGTACAAAGTCAAAATTATTGATTGTTCAGGATACAATATATATATTTTTTTAAATATGACAGGTAGAAATAATAAAATAGACTTGATAGAGATACTTTATTATCGGAGCACTAGTGCCAAAAATTTATCTCTAGTATTTGGGGTGAGAAGATTTGTGTACTCTCTGACTGGGCTATACTGCCTGTTAAGTATAGTCCAGTTGGTTTCGACGAAATACGATAAGTAATAAATTTTATAAATGATTAAAATTACCCCAGCTTTTAATTTTTTATTTGTGTTGTGATCTTGAAACACTCTGTATAATATTCAAAATCCGCTCTTAATATGATCACATAATACATTTACCTGTTGCTCGGAAAATCCCAACGTATCTTCAATCCATTCGGCAGACGGTTTTAATTCTTCGCCTCAGGCTTAACCCAAAAAAATCTCTCTATAATTCCAGTCGTCTAGTCTCCGTACCTACCGCAGATAATCTATTCAAGATATCAATCGCTTTTCCTGTAAAAAATAATAAAATAGTCATGGAGGAAGAAATAAATTTTCGATGTTTAATTTTTCTAAGTCTTGACTCTAACCTAGACCACCGATCGAGACCAGAGTTGACGATAGAGCGAAGCACCCAGAAAATGAAAGGCACAGCACGTTGATTGGTGGGAACACACTAGTGCAGTCGCAAGACTAGCGGCTCCACAAAAAGCCATCGCATCGCAGATTGGTGAACAGGACCTAAAGCCTACTGTGGGCTCGCACGACACATCGCAAGAACGACGCATCGCGCCTTAAGTGGTATGAACCTAAGCTTACTAACGCCGCTCTAGGTCCTGTTCACAAAACTACGATGCAATGCTTTGCCAATTCATGCAGCAAGACCGCTTTCAGGATTCGGGTGACACAAGTATATTATGTGAAATAACAGGAATGTGCAATGTGAATCAATTCGCAAGTCTTTGCGATGAGTTGTGCGAGCTAGCAAAGAGCGATGTGACATCATTTCGCAGTTTTGTGAACAAGGCCTTAGGTAACAACGTACAGCCGGAGTTATATATAATACAGATTATTCTATGATTCTCGAGGGACTGATAGTAGATAACATAATTAGCTATAATAATAAAAAAAAAATATAAAGAGTACCTCATAAAGTACATTTATTAAGTATAATTACAAAATTAGATTTGAGGTTCTGTACTTACTCGTTATACTAAATCTACGTAGTACTGATCTCCTTTTCCATCTAAAAGACCCAATTCGTTCTTGTCTGGGAACTAGATAACAGATTAAGAACCTCGTTAGCTGCCGGATTATTAATGATAGGATTTTTTTAATTGTCATTTTCTTTATCAAAATATAATAGTTTTATCAAAATATGACTATTCTATACAAGATCTTTAGATTGTTTTATCAAAGAACTATTACAAACTGTGGCTATTCTATGGTAGTCATATTTATACAAAACTAAACTGCAAACATTTTATTTTGACCTTTTGTGCAAAATAGCAAATAAAAAAGTTTACTAACAAAATATCTTTCTTGTACGATTTAGAATTTCGATAGCGGAATTCAAAACGCTACGAGAAGAAACAATGAAATGTTTTCGTTTTAATGTTTCTCCGATAAAAGGTTTCAGTTACAAATAGGTGAAAGGTTTTTAGTTGGTTTAACGTTTTTGTAGACCATTATAGTTTTATATAGGTATAGATTAATATACGTATTAGGTATCCGTGGTTTTACATATCCTTGCTCATAATAATAATGCGAAATGTCTCTTAATTGTATTTGGATTATGATGGGACTTTTTATATTTTGACTGAGACTCAATCTTAGGATACGAATAATGACGCTACCTTACTTAAGGTAAGCAGGAAAATAAACTTTGATGGTTTTTAACCGATTTTGATGAGACCTTTTTTATTCGACTATGTCTTTAATGACGGTAAAACTCATAAATTCACAGGCGAAACCGCGGGGCAGAAAGCTAGGTAATAAATTACCTACCTAGTGATGTTTCTACATTATAAATTAATAAAGCAAATATCTATTATATTATTATCTGGGTATATTATTATTGAACGAACATTATGAAAATACAAACACTACATAACTCTATCAAAATGTTTTAGCAAGCATAATAATTAGTTAGTCTATCACTTTCACACATTATAATATTAGTTCAGCTTGTGATCCATACGCAGTAGTTTTGTACTTTCAGTACTCTAATAATAACTAAAAAAAAATACAGGGTCATAGATTATTTATACGATGGCGGGCACATTGTACCTAAAGGACGGCGTACCTAACCTAAGATCATTTTATATCAAAAGCAACCCCTTTATTTGTTCACCTACGTACTATGTCATTATCTTTGTGACATAAAAACACCGCCATAATAATATTGTAAATGAGATTATTACAAGTAATTGGTGTTAATTTTGTGGCTCTGGTACGCGTCATTATTTTGCCGTGTGGTGCCGTGTGGTAAAAGCTGCGTTCGTTAACTAATCTTACCTTTGTGATAATCTGATATTTTGAGAATCTGACGCTTTACAACAAAATTGTCTCTACATGATGGGACGTTCAAGAAATGAGATGTACCTACTTATTAGAATTTTGAACCTCTGCGTTGGTAGAGTCATTACTTTTGATACAATGTTTTTTTTTTTTTTCAATTTTGTTATATTTACATATAAAAACTATAGTCTTCCATGCTGGGCTTAGAGTGATAGAAAAACATAGAATGTTCCGCTCCATCTCCTCCCGGGAATGCTGTATAAATGGGCTAAGGGATTTGAGGGTTTCATTATTGTAATTTAGGCGAAGGGCTGACAACCTGTCACTATAGCAATATACAGATCTATCTAGAATAACCACAAAAACTTATCAGACGTGGCGGAACGACCTTTGTTTAAGTCGTTCACGCTCCGCCTAACCCATTAGGGATAAAGGCGCGATTATATGTATGTATGTAAACTAAAGTCGTTTTTCGTTCATATTTTTGCGACAAAATAAAAATATGTAAAAAAGCTTATTTTCAAAAAGTTTACCTTATGATGTAACTTTGCTGGCTTTACAAAAACAACGCCGATACTTCAATCTCCTTTGGCATGAGGGAAGATCGAATTCGCAAACACCTTTTTATTTATGACATTAAAGATTAGGATGATAATCTTTTTTGGATAAACTAGGCGAGAGCGCAAATTCGCGGGAGATATCCCGACAAGAGATATTCAGGGAAAAGCTTCTCCTTTGGGGGAAAAATGATTACGTATCTGCCTGAGCGAGGCCGGTTCGTTACTTATTCCATTTGCTAACCAGCCATTAAAATTATCATATTAATGGCTGCTAGCGTGCAATAATCATCATAGCATTATTATATTTTGCTATTGTTGGAACCTAGAGGAAATGTTTAAATTTTGTTACTACTAATAAAGTTTACTAAAAACTTTTTGAACGTAAAGTAAATGAGGTATGAAATAGGTGCTATAAACATTGTTGGATTGTATGGTGGGGTATGAAATATGTCAATTAAATTCTAATAAAAAATAATAACCCAAATTTTTCCAGCATTAATTCGGTTACTCCCAAAATTTACGGTCCAGTTATGACCTCCAGAACATCGATGGCATTTTTAATTATTGCCGTGAAGTACGTAATTCCACCCTATAGGGGAGTGTTTTCATTGAAACGTCAGCCGGAATTGATGGGCCCGGTCGAGTTGTGAGTTGTGACCTGTTTGGTGCCGTCAGTAGAGCGACCGCCGCTGCTGTGACCACACGCTCGGCTTGGCCCGACGCGCCGCACCACGCGCCAACCCACGTGCCATGATACGTCAACTCGCTTGTTTCCACAACAAAGTTTGTTAAAGTGAAGTTCTGTGCTCAAAATGTACGCGGCGGCCATCCTGTGCGCCTTCCTGTGGCTTCCTGGACCTTCCTGTACCAACTCTGATAATTTCGGTGGGTTATTTATTGCAGCCGTAATCGCCGAGGGTTCCGTACACCTAATGACGTTCGCTTAATAACATGTTCGCGTACTTTATGTTATGGGTTTTACGTTACTCTTGTTAACAACGGTTTTAGTGTTTTAGGATGCTTTTGGACGGATTATGGGGTACGAGGACCTTGTTAATCTCAAATACAAATTACTTAATAAAGTTTTCAGGAAGTTTTAATTTTGTAAGTAAGTAGGTTTGTCTTTAAGCGAAAAAAGACTTTTTTATTGTAATGGGTAAACTTATAATAACTTCTTTTAAGAATCGTATTTATTGCAATATACTATTAAGATAAATACATTTGAGATCATGTTTGTCTAACCTTTGCGTATATGATTAATAGAATTGTTTACTTATTTCATAAGTACTTCTTGGACTTTCCTTGTTAGTGGGACTTCTTGTTTTGAAGAACAAGGCAGATAATAAATAGGAATGAGGTGACTTTTTTGTTTAAACTTTTTTGCTCCATAAACTTTGGATTCAAATTTTTTGGGAATTTTATTTTAAAAGAATATATTAGAAAAGATCAAAGTTTTTAGTAGGTTCATATAATTCTAAAAATGGTGATTCGAATGTGTATTCTGGGCGAGTTCCATCGTCGGCCTTACCCATATGGCAACCCTATCAACGCCTGGACCTGTTTAATAAAACTACAATTTGCAACTTGAAGTACATTGCGGAGACTGTAAGCTGTTCAGTTACTAGTAAGAGTAAGAACATGAACAGCCCAAGCAATACACATCAAATTCTACGTGATGAGCGCATTGCAGTTTTATGGAACGTCCCTCTTTGGGTCGAGAACAAACGTATTATTTGATTCAAATTAACTTTGTGGCCCCCGCCACCTGAACTGAATCCGTCCCTGTTAATTTATTATGAAATGTGTGTGTTTGTTACGTTATAACAGCTAACATGATCACTATTGGTTTAATTAGTGAAGCAGTGTCGTGTTCTTAGCATGTATTACGTTATTGTAATTGTGTTATTATAGTATCTTCATTTAATTAATTTGGATTATACTTACTTACGTTTATTGTTTAAATAGATGAGGTAATTGTATTATTATATTATAAGTTTTAATACCGTTCCCTGTGGTTATTTTATGTACTTACCTATCATTTACAGGCACGCTATGTGCTTGATGATTATGCTAGGCTAGTCTATGCGTCGGTACAAACGTGCACTGCACATGTAGCGTTTTTATTTTATTGCCCCCGTGTTGTGTGCTCAGAAAAACACCAGGTTTTTTAAAGTAAATGTCGTCAAAGTTATTGGATAAAATCGGAAAATTGTATTTTTCACTGACTATGAGCTGAGCATCTCAAACGCATAAATTTTTTGACATCATCATTATAGGAATCTTTTGTGCACCTGTATATCGTCTAGTAATTGTAGTAATTGTTCCATGCTGGACTGGGAGAGATAGAAAAACATAGAATGTGCCAGCTGCATCTCCTCCCGGGCATGCTGTAAAAACCAGCTAAGGCATTCGAGGGTTTCGGTACCTATATTGTAATGTAGGCGATGGGATGACAACCTGTCACTACAGCATTATACAGATCTATCTTAAGCAACCCTTAAAACTTGTCAGACGTGGCGGAACGACCTTTATTTGGGTCGTTGACGCTCTGCCTACCCCATTAGGGATACAGGCGTGATAGTATGTATTTATGTAGTATTAATATTCTTCATCGAAATGCCGCCATCTTCATATTTCAGTCGTCTCGTTTATCAAAACACAGCTCGACTTATTAAATCTACTCCAATTAATTACGAAACTAAATTAATGAACTTGATATTTCATTATAGGAGTAAGATATTTAACGTTCAAAATTAACTGTCTATTTTCTTCAAATCATTCCTCAGATTTTGGTTATTATTTTACCTAGTTTAATATTTGGGTTCGTGAGTTGTTCCTACGACTGGAAAACTCTTTCGATAAAAGATTTTTTTATTTACTAGTGTTTGAAAAAGAAAACAAATATTAGATGAACATACAAAAAACAACGCAATCCCACAAAGTTGCTGTTAGGTAGAGAAACAACAAGCAAAAAGTAGGTACCTATTTCTGTGTAAACAAAATGTTGGAAGTAGTCATGTAATCGAAAGTAGCTAAACCTCAGCTAGTTTGTAGGTGCATTTGCTACAGCAGTAGTTTACTACGGATGCGGAATCTTAAGGGGCCAGTCTACATTCTTGTACAATAGTCGCCTAGTCGCAAGAGACGAAACAGTTTTCTCTCGGTATAAACTGTTTTAATGTATAAATATGTACCTATATGAATGCTAAAACAATAGGTATAGCATATCAGTTTTTAGGCATAAGAACGGTAAAAAATGTCTATATACCTTTCAACCTAATAATTTTTCTAGTTTTGCACATAATGTATATGAACAAAACAACGTCATATGCAATTTCTTTACAAATATAAATTAACGCAAAATTATATAATAATGGAAAATGAGTAACAAGTTAGCTCTAAAATGGGGCCACCCTGTCATAAAAGTGCCAAAAGTGTAAAAAACGTGCGACCTTTGGCATTGGCACTATATAAGAGGTTACTATACGCCTTAAAGCTCCGTAGCTCGTAGTCCGTAGACGTAGACGTAGCAAGAAGTAATGGATGAGTGCTACGAGATCGCTACGAGGCACACGATCCAATGAGAGTATGAAATAAGGAAGTTGCGACATTATTAAGCTTTTGAGAATTAATAATCCTGCCAGATGGAGCGATGACCTACAATTTTTGTGGCTGGTTACTGGATTGCAAGAGCTAGCAGTGGACTGCAACGGGTTTATGATGTGTATAAAAAAAAAGTGCAGGTATCTGCCTCCGTGCTGTTTGGGTCGGTGATGTACCTATACTGTAGATCCATAGGTCCTGAGCCGAGTAAACAGATTTACGGCTCAACATGGCATCCAAGCAAGAAATCATCTTTCAAATCAGAAAATCTTGGGACTAAGCACAATCAAATCAAGAAAAATCTTACAATGTGATTGTGATACCCACAATCTTTAAATTGAGCGCACAAGACGCAAACCACTGAATCACACACTTTAGGAAATTATACCTAGTGGCCATGTAACGATAGAGGCCGTTGGGTAAAATCACTTTCAACAGGTTTTTTGCGGTGTTAATAATAATATCAGGTATATATAAATCCAAAGACACTCGAAAACAATGATAATTCGAAAGCAAATACAGAGAATTTACACAATTATATTGCTAGGTTAACAATCGGTCAAAAGTTTGAGGTCAAATGATAAAGCCCTTGGGCACGAAGTAGGCACGCTAGAGCAGTCAAAATGTAAGGCGGCATTAATTGATGAATATCACATAAAGCTGAACAAAGGCCGCTCCTGTCGCCCCTCACGCCTCACATGCTCGTAAATTAATTAAAAACGTGACAACCGCGAGCAAGCCCTTTTTCGAGGGTTATTCCACTGCGCTACATATGTACTGTACCTACCTATATAATATATACCCACTCTACTGCACCCCTTAATAGTAATGATATTATGAAGAAAAAGTAACTTTGCCACAGAACTTTTTTTTTACATAAAATCAAAGTTTACTGATAAAACATCATTATTAGAAACAACTGTCGTTAAAGAGAGAGATATACAGGGGTAAAAAAAATTGCGGGTCAAATTACATGAGACACAATTTTGTATGAGAGGGCCAATTTTGTTTTCATATTTTGCCTATATTCCTCGGGGAACATTGTTTATTTTTGTGGATAGGATCACATCCTAAAGTTTGGCCAGCATTTTTTTTTAAATATCACATGTTTTGACACAATTATTATCAAAATTAAAGGCGTTTCTAAACAAATTTGTTTCCATAATAAAAAAAATAGATATCACGTAATTAAATATGGCATGTTTCACAAAGAATAATATTTTTAAGAACCTGTTTCTAGAAGTGCCATATAAAAAATTAAATGTTCATGTTCATGGTTTATTAAACGAGAAAAAAACACAAATGATAAAATATTTTTTGGGAGCCAGTCTGCCAGTAACAGTATGTAGTGCAGACCAATATTTTGGAGCATAGTGAAACAACCTTCTTGGTGCGGCGTGACTGAAGCCACGCTACAAAGAGTTATGTATGGCGCTGGAATTTTAAGAGGATTTAAATCTTAATATCGTGCGACAAATGGGCCGTTTTGTCTAAGTAGATTTCAATGTTAGCAATGACTTTTATTTGGGTACCAATGTTTTATACTGCGCTTTTTTATTTGGACAATAAAATGTATAAAAGTTAAAAAACAACTCTGGCTTGTTCTTCTTCAATTATTTAAGGGTATTGGAGTTAAGTTGACCTTACAACTTTAGTTGAAACCAACTAGTGATCTTTGAAAATTAATGACAAAACGTTTCTTACTTTATCATAACAGCCACGGGAAATCTACTGCTGGCCAAAAAGAGGAGTAGGGACCACGAAAACGTATAAACATACAACCAATATTAATATCAATTCCTTAAACAGAAACTTTACAGAGGGAAAATCTCAAAAGATCACTTTATTATATTTCGTAGGTTTTATTTTTCTTTTTTAGTGCCAATTTTATTATTTTCTACTTGAAAAACGTTTAAATGTCTCAACTCAATCAACATAAATACGTTTAATGTACAGTGTTGGGCAGAAAGCTGGCTGCGAGGGTTTAAATCTTAATAAGGGTCGACAAAATAGCCCATTTGTAAGTAATACCTTGTACGTATAATATTCCTCTATGGTAATGCCAATTAATGTAGGTACGTTTAACAATAAGTGTCAAATTCGCAAAAAATAAAATAAATAAATAAATAAAGAGGCTTTATGAGGCGAACAACAGCTTTGAGTCACACGAGAACTTTATTAGCCAGTTTTAAGTGTAGGTAGATTTTATTAGTGTTTTATTTGTTGTTGAATTAAATTGATGTAGTTGTTTTATTATAAACAGCGAACAAGTGTTATCCATATCTACTCGGCTACTCACTTGTAGGTTTGACGAAGGTATTATATTAATCTTGACGTTTCGACCATAATGCGATGCCCATCATCAGGAGCATGAAGAGACACACCACCGCAATATTTACCAGATTTTGTGTGTCATCTTTCGTACTCCGGATGCTAGCCATCGTATATGACGTAGCCAAATATGACGATGTAGCGGTTTGTAAATTATTGTTATGATTTCATAAAGTTAATAAATTTAAAACAATCAACCTGCGTAACATTTTCATAAAATGCAGAAACGGTGAAACAAAATATCTTTCATACAACTTTATATTCTGCATAAATCACATTGCGCTGCACACAAAAGGAAATATTTCGTCTGATTGTTCTCTGATCAAATAAATAAAGCCAGCAATTTTTGCGATCATAAAAGACTCCGGCGTATTGCAAAAGTTATGAAATGAACGGCAAAATGGAGGTACGCTTCAAACTGAAATTGGAACTTTGTAACTAAGCACTTACTCTTTGTCATAGCTATCTAGATCTGCAAGATTCAAAACTAAGTCGTGGTTCTCATAACTAAGATAGGGTTAGAATTAGAATGGGTATTCACAAGTTTGACGTAGAACTCTAAGCTGATTAGGAATGGGATAACCGATTGATTACTTTTGTAAAGAAAGGGTATATCCCAACTAGCAAAATCAGTACTTCAAGACTAAATCAAGACTACTTTTTTTGTACTTGTACGATACTTGTGGTTTACTACAATGCTGGATTTGGGTACAGTTATAGGAGCATTCTTTTCTTATAAAGATCGTACAATCAACTTATAGAATGTCAGTTATCCCTATAGTACACTTGAGGAAGCGCAATTGCTTCTATAATTATCTGAAACTACACATTTTTAAGTACAACCACACTTGTTAGTATCTGACGTAAGCATCTTACTAAAGCAATTTTGTTTATAATGCTCTAGTAATATACTTAGTTGTTAGTAATTATAAGTACATTTTATAAACTGAAAAAAAAAAACAGAATCAGTTTCTTTGGCTGGTTATTGCAGTGAGTTGTAATAAAAGCAAAATATTAAAAATTTAAGTATCCATTTCCTTTTATAATATTAGATATAATTTGTAGTAACTGCATAAGGTAAATAATAATCTCCATACTGCACATATAGTGTGGGAACTCGCCGGGGAAGTCATTTTTGTTGTAAATTTGTACCAAGATTTATTTAATTTTACAACGCGCTTTGCAAAACAGCACTTATAATATTTGTTGTTAAATAATCATTAGAAGATTTTTATGATCATTCGCCATTTTTTTGAAATACTCTGCTTTGAGTATTTTAAAGAACAATTGTTAGTCAATTAGTACTTGTAGTAGTCCCAATCAAGACAACATGCCTCCATATTGAAACAAATTTAGGGTTCCTCATACAATCGGACTACATATGTGATTGATGTAGTATCTTATACGGTTTTTTGATCTTAAAACGCTCTTATTAAGCACTAATGCATTTAAAAGGATCTCAAAGAAGACTGTTACGAGACAAACTTATAATGATCTTAGTTAAGAGTGTTATAATATCTTATGTTCTTTTGTTTGATATTAAAACGCTCTTATTAAGCACTAATGCATTTAAAAGAGTCTTAAAGAAGACTGTTACGAGACAAACTTATAATGATCTTAGCTTAGAGTGTTGTAATATCTTATGTTCTTTTGTTTGATATTAAAACGCTCTTATTAAGCACTAATGCATTTAAAAGAGTCTTAAAGAAGACTGTTACGAGACAAACTTATAATGATCTTAGCTAAGAGTGTTGTAATATCTTATGTTCTTTTGTTTGATATTAAAACGCTCTTATTAAGCACTAATGCATTTAAAAGAGTCTTAAAGAAGACTGTTACGAGACAAACTTCGAATTATCTTAGCTAAGAGTGTTATAATATCTTCTTTTCTTACAAAATGCTACTATAAGATTTCAAGACTATTAAATCTTTCTGCAGACAATTATAGGATGCGTATTCCTATAAGTCGTTTATAAGATAAACTTGTAGTCAACCATAAGACTAAGTAATAAAAACAAATACTCTTGAGAATATACACGCTTGTAAAATGTTATTATAAGTAAAAAGACCTATAATTGTTTTGTAAATAGTTTTGTAGCAAACTATAAGACTGAGATATAAATCCTAAAGCGCTTGAGTATATTCAAGCTTATGTAAGCCTATTATAAGAGACAAATTCTACAACAATGCCTTTATAAGAACATTATTAGAGGGGTAGACTTATAATCTATCACTATAGGATTACTTTGCTTGTTGGGATGCACCCGAAAGGATATGAACCACCTCATGAAACTGAACAACTTTCCCAAAGGAACATAAAGTCGAAAAAAGTAAAAAGAAATGGGCTTCCATACAAAATGCATAAAATGGGAATAATTAATAATAAATTAATTATAGAAAATATTTTTTTCCTTCATATTTAGACCTATGTTCCTTAAGGAAAGTTGTTCAGTTTCATGGGCACGTTCACATCCTTTCGGGTGCATATACCCTTTTTGTTACACGTTGTATATGGAGAATTCATCCTCTGCCAAATTATGCTACAGACATCAAGAGATTTCCCGTGTCATAACGGAAAAACTGTAAAAAAAATATTTGGGCTTTTAACTTTTACTTAACTATGCTAGTATCTGACTTCCGTATCTTTCAGCCTTCCAATTCACCTTCAGTGCCAATATATTGCTCTTCTGAGACAAGACATATCTCATTTCATATAAAAAGCCCCGGAAAAGGATATCCAAGTGGCAAGGCATCTCAAATGCCCCATCAAAAGATCGCAAAGTTTATCAACATTGTCAGAAATAACTGTATTAAAGTAAATGATAGCATGTTCTGCGCATATTTCGCCACTCTGTCCGAGCGCTCTGTGGGTCGGAAGGTTCGGTTGGGATCAATTCACACCAGAAAGCGACGCGATATGCTTGAAGATATATCAGGTACCCTGTAAAGAAGGTAGCTGCGACAGATGCCATTCCGAAAGAAAACAAAATAAAATGTATCTGAAATCTAATAGAAATTGCATCTGTCACAGCTATACCATCCTGATCACGAAATGACAGGTTGCACCGCGTGGCGCAACGCTGCGTAGCGCGACGTCGCGTGGAATTTTCAAGTTCTGTCAATGAAATGTCTATCCTTTTTGCATTAAATATATCACGCTCTTGAAAAGTGTGCACCGCGTCGCGTCGCTTTTCGGTGTGAATTGACCCTTGGTGGAGTAGAGTTTAGTTAAAACTGACGCTCCGGGCGACAGCGTAATGAGACCGGCTCGCGTTTCAAATTGTACCCGACATTGCACTGTAACTAATTCCGAGCAGAAAAGATGTCCACTGCTAATATTTATTCTTATTTCATACTTGCCAGGCAAATTACTCTATCTGCAGCTTTCTGTGTTGTTATTTTTATTTACTAGAAATACCCACCAATTTACAGACTTTGTATAATGAAGTTTTAAATTGTACACTGATGATTTTGAAACCTTTTAAGTAATTTTAAGACATTTTTGCAATATAAAATGTACACCTTAAGCGTTTGAATTTCAGATCAAACTTGCAATTCGTATACTTTGTAATTTTAAGCCAAGTTGATTGATTGGACAGTAGATATTTTTTTTAGAGTAGGTAAGTCATACATGTCATTAGTAACTTAGGAATAAATTATGAAACACTGTGCACGCATTCAGTTGTGTTATTCACTGATTTGAGAGAAGTCGCTGTGCGCTAGCTTTTACTCTTCTGTGGTATTATTGTATCACAAGAAGAGATTAGATTTATATAAGTAAGATAACCTACTTCATAATAAAAGTTGAAAACTTTTAAATATACGGAATAATGGTAAGAATGATTTATTGCGCCCCATTAACATGGCTTAGCAACTTTAACAAAGGCAAATCCCAACATAGTTGCAAGTACAGTTTCATTAGAAGGGTCCATGCACTCCTTGAAGTTTAAGATTTACAAGTAGTTGTATTGCGCACTACGGGGTGCTTAGCAGTGGTAGTAAGATGAGCATCTAAGTGCATTAACACGTTCCACGCTTGAAACACACCTCTCGCGTCTACGAGTTTTGCTACGTTGGCTACACCGTAGTTGAACCTCTTACGTCTACGAATTTTTCATGTCGTAGCACAATATTGCTTCTTTTGCTACGCCGTAGTAGGCATTTTTTTTTTGTATAATTGGGTTTACACACTCTATACTTTGTTCAGAAATAGAAAATCATTTTTACCATACTAAATCAGTGTTCTAGTATGACGAAAAAAATAACGAATGGAGTATAGTTTAGGTCAAGGACGACAGAGAAACAAGTTGACGATGTAGCGGGCTGACCCAGAAAAAGCAAATTTACTCTTAGTCTTAACTTTAAAGCGTGAGCGTTGTATTTCTTTCTTTTTTTCTTTCTTTCTTTCTTTCTTTCTTTCTTGTATGCATTCAGAACAACAAACGCAGGTAGATTTTTGTATGCAGTAACAGTGTTAAATCGGGGTTAGCCCGGGTTTTAGTAAGGTAACTACTTGCACTGAAATGTTGTTTGTATGTTAAATCATTTATGAGAGTGCTTGGTCTGTCGCGTTCTGGTTTTATGTAATATCTCTCCTGTCTACTCATCTTCTCTTGCGATAATCTGACGTCCTGGCCAACTATTAGGGACTGTTTTGCCTTTCATTTCAGATTGCATGTTTACAGGTTATACTGTAGCAAACTAACGGATGTGCCATTACTTGATGAATCTATGATAGCAACAACTTTGATTCTGTCTGTAGAATGTGTAATCAAATTCCATCCTATTAGTTTATATCGTTTATCTTTTACTAATAAGTAGCAGTGACAAAATTTCTGAGTAGAATATCGTCGTCGTTGCAAAGTAGGTATTTCGATATACTTAGGAAACATCAATGTAACTTATATTAGATAGGTAATGTTGATACAAAGTATTGGTATAAAATGTCACAACGATTGTAGGACCATCGTGTCACGTTTTTTATTCGGTTGCTTATTCAATAAAAAAGAAATGACCTATTCTGTCCTAAAATTTGGAAAAAAGATATTTAAAAGGCACAATCCATAAAACAAAAAGGTAAGAAAGTACCTACTTATGTTTAGATTTTGTTGCTAATCCAATCTATGACAAACTCCGCTTCCCCTTGGTATTTCATCAAATTTGTCGCTTTTAACGAAATAGCGGTATATTCTGTTTACATTCCTGCTCGAAGATGGATGCTGGGAAATGAAAACATGCAATAAATTTTGTTTCGTTTAGCGCTAATGGACAGCTCGATGAATGGTTGGCGGCGCTGGTGACAGGGAGACGTTTCTTTATGAGCTAGAGTTTTAGCTTTCCGCCATGTTTCCGCCCCGTGGTTTTGCACGCAACTTTTTTTTCTAAATAATATTTGAAGTGGGTTTGCTCTTGACTCTAGTCTAGGTCAGGGTAAAGGTTAAAAAAATAGAGACGATGGTGGAGCGAATTTACTCAGAAGCGAAATACGAAAACCTAAATTTACGCGTGGATGATGACAGAAATACTAACTTAGTTTAGATTTTTTGGAATGTCAAACAGAATATTTTGTCAATAAGCTTTAAAAAAAAAATCCTAAAATGTGGCCTATGACTTTACTTTTATAATTTAGGTATTTTTTTAAAAGAGTGTTCTTTTCTGTTTGTTACATCACGTGGTGAAAATACGCTGGTGTGAAGACATACGTTTTGACAGGTGTTTTTCAGATCCAGCTGAGCGAAATAACCGTGAAGTGATGTTGTGATTTTATTTATTCAAATACGGGTTTCCTCTCGACTTCCATCTTTGCCCAAGGATAGCAAATATAACATTGATTGGTGTCAGAATGAGTTTTTCAATATAGATTATAGAGTGCGCATTTCAATCTTTTAATTATTTTAGGTATAGAAAATTAATTTAAAATGTGCATTACTTACGCATTGTGTATGAGTTCCTTTTTTTATTATTTACCTAGTTTATTTCGTTAGCTTTATTCCATGTCATGAGTGAAATCCATATTATGCTTCCGGAATAAAACGACAAAAAGTAAGTTAGACTAGACATGAACAAAAATTCATGCCGTTTACAAATAGGTCAAAACACATAAATTGTATTTATTATTACTTTGAACTCAAAAAAAAACTGTGCCAGTTAAACAGGGTGGGGCCCGGAAATATATGTCACACGCACAGTGTATTGTCACAAATTCGTATAAATTGTGCTGACAGCTTGACATAACAAAGTAAGTACGTAATGTTGTTGTAATATTTAGACGACATCTGAAACATCGCTGAAATCGTAAAGAGGGATTTTTGTCAATTTAAGTATTTCTTTTTACAAGTAGTATTTTATTATTTATTATTATCGCAATATTATAAAAATATTTCTTTATTCTATCTTAAATGGCAATTATCCCATAAAATTTATAGTATAAAAGTAATATTTCATTTGACGTAAATGTCATAAATCTTTACTAAAATATTTCGATCTAGTTTTTTTAAATAAATAAATCGTTTATTTAAACTTAACATTGTACATTTATTACCTCCTTTTAAGTATAAGAATACATGTGCCAGGAGGCTTGGCAGATGGTGATTTAAACTGTACAACATACCTACTTGATGTTTGTATGAATAGATAAATAAAGAAATTGTTATCTTTTCTATCGGTGATCCTCAAAGTACCTACAGTTACATAGTCAAAGTGAACAAGAATTCAACCATCAAGATTTTCGTCATAGTAGCGTAAGAAGTCTCTGCACTGCTGCAATGTTTTAGTTTGACAGACAGCTTTATCAGCTGTTACATTAGATGCTTGACTCCATGTTTAATTTTGACCACAAATATAATCAGTTAAATAAATACATAGACGGAAAATCAACTAGAAAATAATACGTCAAATACTGCTAAAACAGTACTTTTACATACACAAGTACTTTGAAAACTAGTTGATACATTTGCAATGAAGAATTTTCATATTGGTACCATTATTTTACTTGGGGAAAGTTGTTTCTTATATCTTCTCAGATTTTAATATTGACAAATAATTATGATTTTTACGCCTATTTACCTTTAAAATTGCACATTCAATTTACAAGCCTGTCAAATGCATGCAATGTGATTGTTGGCATGGAACTGATTAACAGACTATATTTAAATACGTGCACACATTACGACCATTTTATCCTTGGACATTGTTATTATTATTGTTATGTAATTATGAAAATGATAAAATGAAATAATTAATTTAGTCTATGAGTTTCTTTTATAAATCCCAACAGTTAAGGTGTCAAAAACATTTTGACCCAGTAGGTAGACCTTGACCTGGCCTGGCTGAGCTTCCGATTATATTGTTCTTCATAACATCATGTCAAAACAACCCGTAAACAATGTATCATGTTACCGTGTTTTCTCATCATGTGAGTAATAAAGTATCCTTAATATAAATATTTTCTAATATCTACCTTTTTGCAGTGTTTACTTATCAAGGAAATAACAAAACATAAAGTTCTTGGAATTTAAACCCCGAAGCGTTTAAACATATAATACCTGTAACATTATGGTAACTAAAAGTAAAAAACATAAACATTAAGAGAATAAATTTGCAAATATTTTTTTTTTTTTTTTTTTTTACATTTCTAGATTTGCGTTATCTATCTCCATACCAAATTTCATGCTAATAGGTGAAAACTGAAGTATTCACATGGGTGCGGCATACAGACGGACAGACAGACAAACATGGCGAAATGATAAGGGTTCCTATTTGAATACGGAACCCTAAATATGACAGAAAAAAAACCTTTCCAATTAGTTAACACGGTGGTAGTTTGATTTACCTACTTACGTGATAAGTTTAGTAAATTATCTTGTTGGTCACATAGTTAACTAACTTTAGTAATTTCTCCAAAATGTTTATTCATCCTTTAGGAGAACTGAGGAAACTTTACGGACTATCCCTCAAACCTTTTTGTTAAGTAACAACGAACATTATTTCATACTTCCTAACCGTGACTGTGTGAACTTCATTCCTCTTCGTAGAAACTTATGTCACTGGGCATATTTTGCTTCTTCTCCCATTGAGAAAGTCGTTGGACCTAGAAGGCTTCAGGTTCACGTGCCCTCCGAAGTACGAACTGCATAGTCCCAAAATACTAGAGATAAACTCGCAAAATGATATATACATAATCATACATACTATCACGCCTGTATCCCTAATGGGGTAGGCAGAGCGTTAATGACCCAAACAAAGATCGTTTCACCACGTCTGACAAGTGTTGAGGGTTGTTGTTTTTCTATCGCTCCCAGTCCAGCATGGAAGAATGATGAATATAAACTCCTGGGAATCGAACCCTTGATCTTGGGATAGACACTTCAATTCATCTATGACTTTTTTTCTTAATTATGACAAATAGAATTTACGCCTGTTAATGTCACATGTTATAGTTTAAAAATCGCAAAAAAATTATGCACTAATTGTGCTATTTATTTGAATAACTTCCTTACAGTTGCCTAACTCAAATCAATAGTTAGATATTCTATTTGTAAATTGAAACATTGGCCAAAGTGGTTACAATGGTAACACTGCCTGTTACTATGGTTACCCACCTACTCATTCATAGAGCCCACTTATTGGTAAAATACGGTGTGTTTTGTCTCCGTACTTATCAAACCAGTCCTACTCCTTGGTCTTGAATGAAGTCTCAAATAATAAATATGATCCTATTTGTTAGCTAAAACAAAAATAGGATCCACTATTTTAGCTCTTTTTTGTATCGTATATTTTTGTTGTCTTTGAAAATGTTTCTAGAGTGTGTGTCTAAGATACAATCGAAATGTTTCCTCTCCAGACGATAATATAGAACGATCGTATGCTTGTCTCCTGGGACTACCAAACACCTTTTATTCGAATTATCTGTCCTGTATTGTTTCTAGCGATTTCCCTCTGGCGCTTCTACTTGAAATGACATGTAGGGTTGTGCAGAGTCATGCATATCTTAGTAAAGCTAAAGTTCTCGATATTGTAGTTTCAAAATGACACACCACTTTTTGAAGTCTTTGTGACTAACAAAGTTTTGTTAATTTTATTTTTAAATAGGTATATTAAATAAAATCTCCATATTAAAAGAATGAAAGGTATGAATATATTTTTTTCTAATATTTTATTATATCTTAGTTTTAAGCACATTTCTATGACAGGTCTTTAAGAGATACAAATACATAAAATACCTATATTATTCAACAGTTACTAACTTCCCGGGAAACTGTTATAGGCAGGAACCAAAATATTTCAAAAAAGCTGACAGCAATATTTATTACACATAATCTTATTTGCCACTCAAAAACTAGACATTGTAAAAACGTTGAAGCCTTGCCTACCTTATTATGTACCAACATATTCTAATAAAGAAAACACTGTCAGTCCTGACCATTTTTTTTATTTACGTACCAACCAACCCTAGTAGTCGATAGCACTTTCCTGTCGACGTATGTCAATTGGTAGTGAGGAACGCCCAGAACCAGCCCACGTCTGCAAAATTCAAAGAAAAATATTTTGTTGTGTCCTAATTTATTTATTAGGAACTGTTTTTATTCAAGAGCAGCCCTAGGTATAGTGCAAGACAACACTTGTCTGTCGACGTTTGTCGCTTTGTTCCGCTTGTAGCGAGAAACTCCCAGACATAAATGAGCCCGATCTGTGGGCCCGATCCAGCCCACGCTTGCAAAACTAAAAGAAAAACATTTTGTTGTGTTCTAATTTATTTATGAAGAACTATTTACATTTAAGAGCAGAGAGCAGCCCTATGGTAGATAATGACAGCACTTGCCTGTCGACGTTTGTCTGTTCATTCCTCTTGTAACAACATTATGGGAAGAGCGCCCAGAAATATGGGCCCGATCCTGCCCAAGCTTGCAAAACTCAAAGTAAAACATTATGTTGTGTCCTGCTTTATTTTTGAGGAACTATTTTCATTTAAGAGCAAGCCCTATTAGTGCTTGACAGCACTAGCCTGTCGACGTTTTCCGTTTGTAGGGAGGAACGCCCAGAAAATATGGGTCCAATCCAGCCCACGGCTGCAAAACTCAAAGAAAAACATTTTGTTGTGTTCTGCTTTATTTTTGTTTCAAGCCGAGGCAATATTGTAATAAAGTTATATGTGTGGGCTCGCCAACAAATATCGACAATTGTTTGTTTATCAGCCGGTTTGTTAATTGTAACGAAGCCTGTATCGGCAGCTGTTGTTTCTTTTGTTTCACAATAATGTAATTAACGTGAATCTGAGAAGGTGAACTGAAAATAAAATACAATGCGCACTTGTTATATTATTTGGAAATATTTTATTGCAGCTAAAAAATGAGTAGCTATCATTAAATATAAATCTTAATTTAGGTTACAGGTTTATCGTTACGGAAACAAAAGCCTGAGTAAAATATTATTATATGTATTGTATCGGGTCTGAGCGCGATTGGTTAAAATAAATTACTTTAACTTTGGCTTTGGTTGAGTTTGGTGGTTGAATCCATAACCAAAATGTATTTCGGCCCCAAAAACTTTCTCTCCTCTGATTTGATGAACTATTTGATAAATGAACATGCACAATGCCGTAGTGGTGACCATAAGTTAATATATTCCTCCATAATGTTAATATCTATTATTTCGTCCCAGGGGAAATCGTCAACGGCATCAACCATCATACAAGACTGACAGTCGTGTATCGAAATAAGTTCACTGACTTCTAATTTAACTTCAAAGATAATAATTTCAATGAACAACATTTTGAGGTATAACAAATCGCGTAGCTCATTTAGGCAGGGCATTGTGCAAAACTTGCCTGGGAAAGCGTTCAACTTAGGGTCAGTTCACAACAGGAAGCGATGCGGTGCGAATCCACTTATCTATCTCGCTGTACACCGCGAGAAATTTTCAAGTTCTGTCAATGTTTCATTCTTTTGCATCGCTTCTCGGTGTGAACTCAACTTTGGCGTCTATTTCTACAACTGATTAAAGTTTTTTTTTTCTGTTGCAGCACTACTCGGAGGCACTTTAAAGACAATGCAGCGGGCGGCATGCGACGACGAGATGGTGGCACTGGCCTGCCCCACCAGCACCACCATTAGCATCCAGGTGGCGCAGTACGGGAAAGCCACCCCTCAGGGCCACACCTGCATCTCGGAGCACACCAACGCTCAAGCTATAGATGTGGAGGTCACAGGATCTGAGAACTGTCTGTGGCCCAATCCTATGCAGGTGAGTTTGTAAGTTTGTAGGTATTCATTGCAAGATCATTTTGTTATTGAAAATTATTGTTCTTCATGATTAATGTGAAAAGTAAATTATTATCTTTATAAACTTGGAAATGCTTAGACAATGTATAAATTAAATAAACACACAATGTACCAGTTCCTTTATTTTTCCGGACACAGACTGGAGATTTTCGATGTGTTTAGATTGACAACTCTTTGTGAGTACCTAATACACAATCTTATCACAATTAATGTCCTTCGAAATCCATCCTACCTTATACCGGGTGTAAGGGACAGCGTACCAGAAACTGGTAGGGATAGCTCAGTCAACGAAACTGAACAACTTTCACCAGGAAATTCTTTTTTTCAGTACTCGCTACTTCAAACAGTGGTGGAAGCTTGTCAGAAGAAACCGTCCTGCAAGTTCAGCACCAAGCCGAAGCCAGGGTTGACGGACCCTTGTCCTTTCGCCAGGAAGTTCGTGGAAGTCGCCTACAGGTGTCGCCCTTGTAAGTTTCATTTTAGTGTTTTTTTCTTAAGTTTTATTTATTTATATTATATTCTTTTGGAATTTAAATAATTTACAAACAGAAAATGTAAAATCCACTCAGGCTGCTTTTAATTAAATTAGTACCATCATAGTTGTTTATCATATTTTAGAAATAAAATAGCACTATAAGTGTAAAAAAAAAACATATAAAAAAAAATAGTACAATTAAAATGCACTACAAAAATGTCATCTACATACAATACAAATGCTTCAGGAACTATTATAAAAAGTTTGTTTAGGATAGAACTTTACAATGACTTCAAGTGACAATCAATTTCGACTATGATTTGACTTTACCACTTCATTTAAGTATTAGATTTATGGCATTTCGCTGTATAAGATTAACATAATTCCTAGTACAATTAATAATTAATCATGTAAATTAATGGTAAATTTGCCTATCCACTATTTGCCTTATCCATTATCTGTAGCTAAGTGGATTTCCATTTCTGCTACAACTAATATTATTAAGTTACAGTAATAATTTGAGGAACTGTTTTTTTTTTCTTGGAATTTGTTTGTAGAGCTAGGCTTACACTTTATATAACAAAATCCCTTTACAGAACTTTACAGTATACCAGTGATAAAAAACCAATACATTGCATATTTTAACACCTCCCGTTCAGCACGAAAATAATTATGTATTACATTACATGAGCTTTGTTTAAAGAGTCCCAACCATCCACAACTATCTTTCATTCTATTAATTGTCTCCACCGTCTCATAAGATCCCTCTCGAATATTCTCCGAAAAGCACAGCCGAAAGCAATATTCGAAACATATGTCAAACGCGGGAACAAGAAAATAATACCCGTACCGCCCCACCGTTGAGATACCGCTTCATAGGCCCGTAATTATAATCAGCCCTCAAGAGTGACAGCGAGTTTGAGTTCGTATCAGAAACGTCATTCCAGTACAAAGTCACCTGTCAAATCCGCACTCAATATTGCTCTCAATCTTGAGATAGCTTTATAAATACGAGCCTTACTCCCAGAAAACATTACATTGAATAACTGCCCTGATATTCGCCTTTTATGAGAATAGGGCCTAAGTCGCCATAGCCATTATCGGGGAATTATTGGCTGCTCTCTTTGTTTTACTTAGCTCCGTAGGGATGCGATATAGGTGAAGTGTGAACGGCCCAGTGAACACGTAGGTAATATCAGTAATGTGAATTTTCGCGCTGAGTAGATGGAGATACATGCGAGTAGCGAGAGGTATTGATGGTGTGTTCATCGTTGTGGGTATAGCTGTGTCATTAATTAGTGTAGAAAAGGGTGCTTTACTAATAAGAATGCGATCAAAAATTGGAAAAGGACGAAGGAGAAGAGGCTTCTTTTATTTATGATTAAAAGAAAATTAAATACAAAACAATCTATATTCATTCGCTATGTGTTCGGGAGACAATGTAAATAAATCACTTATGTAACTAACTTATCTACGTACCGTATTTTTTGAAAAAACTTTCGGAAAGTAGGTTATCCTTTCAACTGAAGTCAGCAATGTTTCAATCAGGCTAAAAGGAGCGTTTTCATCAATTACTTACTGAGTACTGCCATTTTATGCAAAAGCTGATGAAATATATAAGTATAGGTATATTACGAAAAGCACGCATGGATATACCAGTGAGAACCAACAAATGCGTTCAAAACTGAAAAAAAGTCAATAAAACTTCGACGATGTATGGAACTCGTTCAGCCGTTGCATTCAGTGGAAAATAATTTCAAGCTGTGGTCTTTTCATGCCTATATGAAGGTGGATTTATTTCCTTTGAAGTAGATCAAACGATTACAAAGTGATGTTATAATTTAAAGTTTATAATATTTCCATGGCTGTTACCCATATAATACTTAGGTATAATCAAGATATTAGGTATAAATATAATTATATTGTTTGGGGAAAGTTGTTCAGTTTCATTGATACGTCTACACCCTAAAGTTTTGTAATTTTTTTTACTCCTGTAATTGGTACCTATACTTCTGTACTTTTTGATTTGCTAGCGTCTGCTCTTGAATCTCGTACAGGTCAGAGCAGAGGTGAGCAAGACTAAGGTAGAGCTAGCTAAACCAAAATATTTAAAACATTGATATGCCCTGCCTGCCCAGTAACACAAAAAAACCTGTAAAGTAGGCTACCATTTCTGGTAACAGCTATAAGTTCATTCAAGTCAAGTCATTTTACAGTTCAAATAAAGGTCGCCAAAGTTTTTTTATTTTGACGAAGGAATAGGCAAACAAAGGTCGTTCCGCAACATCTGACAAGTTTTGAGGTTTGTTTAAGATAGAGCTGCAATTGCTGTAGGGACAGGTTGTCAGCCCTGAATATACTGAAACCCTCGAATACCTTAGCTGGTTTTTACAGCATGCCCGGGAGGAGATGCAGCTGGCGCATTCTATGTTTTTCTATCAATCTCATTCCAGCATGGATTGGTACAGACAGACTTACAAAATAACATTTATATCGGAAACTCGAGACCCAGGGAAAATGCAAATTGTCGGAACATTGACGGAGCAGTTATAAAACTGTTATAAAATTCATTGTGCCGTGAGTTGTGAGTGACTGAACGATAACGAGCTTTCCTCCCGCGATAGTTAAGATATGTTTTTATCTCTTGCTCAAAGTTTTCAATTGTTTTATTAGGAACAAGTCCACACACTGGACGTATCTATATTAGAAACTTGAAGTCTAATTTTTGCTTTCAATTATAATTATGTACAAGTAAGTAAGTACCATAAACAAGAGGTAAAAGTTTTTTCCGTGACCGACAAAATGTTGAGAATGTTCTAAAAGAAATTTTATGTTAACATTTAAAAAATCATGCTGAATGTTTTGTGAGTCGTGGCAAAAACTTTTAACTACTAGCTACTTGTTAATGGTACCTATTTTCAACATTTACCAAACTTTCGTTGTTTCTAACAAAGGCTTTAAGCATATAAAGTGAATTGCAAAAAACCACGTCGCTTGCTCATTTGCTGCTTACCAAGCGAAAACACTGCAATGCACGCGTAAAAATTGGAAATTTATAGATAGTTTGGAAAAGTGCCAATAAGACAGGTAAGATACGGGGACCTGCCTCCATGGTGTCGTACTCAGAACAATAAAATCATAGGCTGCCCGAACAAACTGCTGTGGGGCTGTCTGACTTTAGTGAAATATTTCCGTAGTATGTAAGTAACATGCATCTGAAATCTTTAATAGAAATAGTTTAACAAACCCCGTTGTTGCAACTGCGGCTGAATGAGATTATTCTATGGGAACTGTGTTTGGGAATGAGTTGTTTTATACAGCGAATATTACATCGATCATCATTCATCAATAATCATCATCAGGGTGATTAATGTGAAAAGAAAAACTATATGCCTGATGACGATATAAACTTATGCGCAGGACAACATTTATCTAAAGCAACTAGGTAATGTTTTGATATTTTCGCCCATTAGAGAATGACTCTGAGAGAATTTAAAAAAAACAATGGCCTCGAGGAATTAATTTCCGGATCAAACAATGTTTGGGAACATGTGAAAAATTCACAGGGGCGCCATAAATTCTGCCACCGCAAACACGCGTCTAATTTATATCCGAAAATTCGCGAGTTTTAACTGATGACTATGAAAAAACTGAAAATGATATAAAAAAGGTGATGGGTAAAAAAATCTAACGGGAATTACATTGCAATTTTAAATCAAAAAACACAAACCTAATTCGACGTAATTTCCGTTAAAATTTGTATTTTGTTACCAATTTGCCCAAGCACCGTCAAGGACACAGTTTAATCAAAAAGCTATACAGTACACTACACATATACCTACCTATTACTACTCAATAAAAATATTACGCTTCCGAGAGGTACTCAAAATCATAACATTACTTAACATTTAGGGAGTGCGCACTATAAAATACCCAGTAATTTTGTATGAAATAAAAAGCTCCGGGGGAAGGATTCTCTAATCGCGTGAGGTGGGTTTTTTACGAGGGGCAGTTTGGTTGCAAGTGTATCGAAGTGATTTATATGGAGGTTTGGACGTTATGGATGTTAATAAATTCGTGCGGGCGCGGTAGGAAACGGGAGCGGCCGATAGGTGCGGCCAGGACTCATTAGCGGTTGTAAACGGGCGGGAAACATTTTAAAATTCTTTTTTTTTTACTTAAAAGTTATATAAGTGGTTTCATTGTGTAGGAGGTAAAAGCTTAGTATGGCATTGAAAAGAACTAGTTGTATCCTTTACCCGAATAATGCGTAGGTTTGGTTGCTAAGGTTACTATATGATTTCTATAAAAAGACTATAGTCTAGACGAATTTGCGATTTGAATTTATTAATTTAATACCTAAAAAAATAAGTAAAGACTTTTACCATTTTCTAAGTATGATTAGCTGTGCTCTAGGGATGGTGCTAACAAAAATATTAGCATTGAAAACACGTCAATTTCAATTTTTCAATTTGCGAATTATTTCCCTATGGAATTCATTTCACTGCTAATATTGAAATATCTCTTCTAGAACGAAATTTATTCGGTAAAGATTACTTTGTATATCTTTTAACCCACTAGAATTTTCTTTTTTTTTTTGTTATTATACACTAGAGTTAAGTATGTACCTACAATGTGTAACATAAAGGGTATATGCATCGAGAAATGTGTGAATCTACCCATGAAACTGAACAACTTTACCTAAGGAACAAAGTCAAAAAAAAAAATCGAAATCGGTTCAGTAGTTTTGGCGTGATTTAGTAACAGACTCAGACAGACATATTTATATGAATTACGAGTCGAGTCCTAAAACGCGGTATCGAAGTTTTTTCGGTGATCTGCATACTGTGTGTAAGGGACAGCGTCCCGCAAACTGATAGGAGTTGCTCAGTCAACGAAACTGAACAACTATCACCAGGATTTTTTTACAGGAAATGAAAAAAAAATTGCTTTTCTATACAAATTGTCGGATCGAGGCGGTCACTTTGTATGAAAAAGAAAATTTTCAATTATCAAGAACCTTATTCTAGCGGCGTTATTCCTTTATTTTAGATAACGCTGTCACTTACTCAACTTTGACATATGAAATAGATGACAAATAAACATTATGACATTGACATGTCTAAACTGACGTAATTGAGGCTTAAAATAAGGAATTTGAAGAAGTGAGCATAGAGCATGTTTTCTTATTTTACGTCAATCTCATTGTGTTTATTTGCTATCATAGGTATGGTATCATATCGTTCATATGTCAATGTTGAGAAGTGGCAGCGCTATCTTAAAACTAGTCAAGGGAAGGTGACTCCAGAATCAAAAGCTATAGGTAAAGTTATGAAGTCAATCAGAAAAAATATACTTTTAGTTAAAGTCCGCGTTTAGCCGCCCGTCTACATCGCAGTGTGTACACTGTACACGTACCAGTACAACTCTCATACCATCATTACACAGTACACGTAAAACAGCACACCTACTAATTGACTTCGGACTCTGCTTTTAGCGTATTGGCCGAGTCGAGTTACTCGGTAAACGAGCGAAAGGGTTGATTTACCTACCCTATGTATTGACTTTATTTTCTGCGGTATGCGGTATGGGAGCGGCTTTTATTACTCTGTGGGAATCAGTTTACGAGCTTTTTGGGTAATAAAAAATAACTAATTTGTCTGCAAACTAGAACTAGACTGCCAAACTGCTCATTAAATTACTTTTTGTGTTTAAAGCACTGTTTGTTTCTTTTGCAAAGATATATTTTATACCGGGTGTAAGGGACAGCGCACGAGAAAGTTAGTTTATCGTGATAACGTCATAACATAACAAAACATTCGGTGCAAGCCGAACGATCAAGCCGATCGTGCCTTTCGCTCGCTCGTGCCGCGCTCTCGCATCGGCCTGATAGGAGTTGCTCAGTAAACAAAACTGAACAACTTTCACCAGGTTTTTTTTCTTCAGGAAATGACTTTTTACTTTCTCATACAAAATAACCTCCTCGATCAGACAATTTGCATGGAAAAGTCAATTTTCTTTCATTTCCTGAAAGAGTTTCCTGGTGAAAGTTGTTCAGTTTCGTTGACTGAGCATGAGAAACCCCTATCAGTTTCTGGTACGCTGTCCTTTACACCTATTAACTCAGTTCACCAATCTTACTAATCAAAACACTTTTATGAAAGTATAGATATAAGCTCTAACTCTACATAATATCACTTGCTATGTATAGCAATAATATAGGATAGGTATGTGTAGGGTGTTGGTAGCTATCATATTATGAAAAGCAAATGCGATGATGAATGGATTAGATGATTATAAACTAGCATTTACTAACTAGTGCACAATGTAAACTTTCCATAATAACCGTTTATATTTGTTTTTTTTTGTAGATAATCATGTTACTCTTTAAAATATCGAAGCTTTTAAAAGTTTACTTAATAGTGCTTTAGTAGCAGTTAAATCCGATACCAGTCTGTAATTTAATGGCAAAGAAAAAACGGACGCTTTATTTACTGAGCAAATATGCTTAATTTAAAATGGAAATAAATTGAAACTGTTGCATTTTGTTCCGCTATTTATGAGTTAAACAACATAGCTGTGTTCCGAATGAATTGCCTTACGTTTCTGTGTGAAAATTGGCTTTAAAATTTTGCCTGTTTTAAACAAAGTATATTTAATTATGAACAGAAGCCAGATAATGCAAAATTCATGCAAAATGTGATGAAAAATCGAGTTAAAAATTATAATAGTCAAATATGGGACAGGCCTAAGTCTTGTAGTGGATTGCGTCTGGTATTATTCTGTGATGTTGTAACTTTTTACCACTGATCTCGATCTCTATGATTTTTACTGTAAACCTATATTATTGCTATATTTTCAAGCGTAACATTTTTTCATAGATGAGTTCCGCAGCAGAACGGCGTGCGAAGATGACGTCATCCAGCTCAGCTGCAACCCGTTCCGGCGGGTGGCAGTGTTCGACGCGCAGTACGGACGGACCGCGTACGAGTCCGTGACGTGCCCGCAGACGCAGGGAAAGCCAGATGAGAGTAAGCCATTTTATAAATGATGACGTCATCCAGCTCAGCTGCAACCCGTTCCGGCGAGTGGTAGTCTTCGTCGCGCGCAGTACGGATGGACCGCGTACGATTCCGTCACGTGCCAGCAGACGCAGGGAAAGCCAGATGAGAGTAAGTCATCTATGAATACTTATGATATGAACCACTCTATTGCTAGACACACAGATTAAAAAATGGATAGTTATGCTCTGCATTGAAACCTGTAACCAATCTTTTTATCGTGCCTAAATTCATCCGTTTGAGTCAGGCAAGTGTCTACACAGTCCCTAATGAGTATTAGCTATTCCATTAGTTTCATGATTGATATCAAGCCACGAACGTAATGCGTTATGTCCCATTTTGTTAATACTTCGATAGGTACATTAGGTTTAACTATTTTATCTGTTACCGTATAGATTTACATGCAAAATAGGCAATCAAAGGAAAATTAAACTTCAGATACAGAATTGTTTCATTCAAACTCATGACATTGTAGAGCGTACAGCCAAATCCAGCACAAACATCTCTCCAATAGAGATGATGAACTGTCAGCCCAAGTTACCTCATCAATCAGAAGCCTTTGATTCACCTCTGTTGGGGGTTGTATTAAGGTTGTATAAGCCAGTGCGAGAGAAACCAACAGATTACTTCTTACGTGAAGTTTAACAAATAAATAATTTATGAGAATTTAAGATGTGGTTATAAATCTTAGATCCAACACTTCTTTCATAATAGGTGATATTAATAGATTGGAAAGTTACCTATGTAATTCGAACTCAGTTTTAGAATAAAGGTAAACAAAGTTTCGTGTTTTTTAATCGAAGATCTTGTTTCTAAAACAAGTTTTAGCTATTTAGGTATGACAACATAATGAAATAGTAGTTTTCGTAATTTAACTAATTTGCCAACACGTATCATTTAGTTTTGAAATGTGTTTTTAAATGAAAAGACATGAAACTTTATTTAACTTAGCTTGGTAAACTTTATGATACCAAACTCTATCACTTAATTTTAAGTGTAGGTACCTATAAGTCTTTCAAAAACGAAACACATCAAATACTGAGCAGTTTAATTCTCATCAGGACAACATGCTAGCTCGTTCTCGGTTAAATGTAGCACATTTGTTGAATGCCTTGTGTATCGTTAGCTCGAAGTCCCGGGTTCGATTCCCGGGCGGCCCATTTGCCTCGTAGACAAGTATTTGTTACGGGACGAGATGTTTCCCACACTTTGTTGGCAGTTGATTTATTTGGCATCCCGTTTTGAAATAATGGCTTAATTTTTGGTGTAATTATACGGTTCAGATGTTATGTGGGTAATTGCAATTTACCTCGAGTAGAATTAAAAACGTTGTTTTGAACGAGATTATTGCAGCGATTATAGGTACTTATTTATCGTTACCTCGCTAGTCTGCTCGTGACCATGACGCATGAAACTGCGTTGAAATATCGAGATAAAAATAAATATAATCGTGGTTATAGTCCCGTTCAAAATAATAATCCAATTGTAATGAACAACCGCGAAAGTCTCAATACTTTAGAATTAAAAAGATTTTTCAGCCATGTAATGAAATTATCATTGTAAACTTTGTGTAAAAGTCAGCGCAAAAGTGTGCAAGTTCGTGTTTACACACATTGTAGCAAATATTTACTCGCACAACTTTTATAAATTCATTTATTCAAATCCATTCAAGTTTTCCTTCGGAAAGTTCTGTACCGCCTGAATTGGTTTGAGAACACACACAATGTAGCGCCGATAACAAAACAGGCTTCGAGCTTCTTCTTAGATTTTGTTAGAAATCAGCCAGATTCGATTTGCGTAGGCGGATAGGTTTGAATGAAACTATTCCCTTTTCAGTAGTTTTTTTTACGAAAAAGTAGTTTTCAAATCGAATATTTTTGTCTCTGTTGGTCAGTTTGAAACACTGATTTGAGAAGCTCCCAACGCCTTTTACTCTTCTGTTGTTCGAAATAATCTTGTAGATGACGTTACACGCTTTCACAGGTTTTGAGACGTGGTTGTTTAAAAAAAAAAGGATTAAAAACATGTTTACGTTCTGTATGCCTCTTGCATCCATGATAGACCAGTTGTTATCAAGACAGAGTAGACCATAAAACGAGCTCACCTCAAAACCAGACGCTGGTGGGTGGCACCCAGAAGTTTTTTCCAATCAAATTATAATGAAAAGTAAAAATGCCTTTATTTCTAGCATGCATGGCCCATCATGCAGCGGAAACAGTCATGCAGATATGCCACGGCAAGCGTCGGTGCACCATTGCAGCTAACAGCAAGACCTTCGGCTCGCCCTGCAAGACTGACTCTAGACCCTACTTAAAGGTCATTTATGCGTGTGGTAAGTTGAATATATTTGGTGATACCAACAAGAACAAGATGATAGTATTCCAGGCTTGTGTCTTGAGCACACTCCTGTACGGCGTCCGTAGCGGAAACATGGACGTCTTATGCGAAGCAAAAACGCCATCAGATCAACACTTTCTATATGCGCTGCCTACGGAACATCCTGGGTATCTAAGTATCTGGGTATTTATTTATCTATATAGCTTTTTAGATCAACAGCGCTTTGCTTGATCGAAATAAAATTGTACCTATTGGCTATTTATTTTCACGATTTTCACTTAATCGGTACGAAATGAAAGTGATATTTTGCGCAACAATAGTCCTAAAGAAAAGACCATTACTAACTTATTCCAATATATTTCAGTTCAGATACTGCGGTCCATTACATTCATGAAAAGTTGATCATCTCTCCCTGCCTAAGTTGTAGGAGTTCTGGGAACAATCTCGTTTGGTTATATCATGTAACTTTTACTATACAAAATGATGTATTTTATTTAGGTAGTACTAAGTGATATTAGTATCACAGTTGGTATTATTTACTGACATACCAGGCATGAAAAGTTTTTTACAAGGTCATAAAGCGTTTGACTTTGTACCTTATTTTATACGACTTATGATTTTGTACCTTGTAGGTAATATAAATATTATAACACTGAACCATTACCTAATATGTCAGGTTATTTAGCCTTAAGTTTAGCCTCCAGTCTCCTGTCTGTTTTACAGGGTGTAAAGGACAGCTTTTCGGAAACTTAAAGTGGTTGAAATTAACAACTTTCACGAAGCAATTTTTTCAGGAAATGAAAAAAAAATTGGCTTCTAACTCCGTACAAATTGTATGACTGAGGTTGTCATTTAGTATAAGAAAAAAAAAACATTTCTAGAAAAAAAAACTTTAAGAAAATTGTTCAGTTTCATTGACTGAGTAACTCAGTTGGCTAGACTCTGTCACTTACACCTGCTTACACCTAGTAAAATGCATGTTTTTTACAGTGCCCCTTGGAGTTTTATCCGAAAAATACGAGAGTGCAGCGGAGAAGGACGAACAGAACAACAGTCGCAATAATAGCGACGAATCCTTTGATGAAACAGGTAATCTAATGATTGTTGCAATTTTTTTGGGAGCGATAGAAAAAAGAACAAAATGTCAAAGTCAGGATATGTGGGTTTTACTGTAACGACTGGCTGACAATCTATCACTACAACAGGAATCTTACTTGGAACTGGAATCTCCCTCAAAAGAATTCTAGATGTGGCGAAAATATTTTTTTTTTAAACCGTTGACGCTCTCCCATCCTCGAAACAGATATAAACGTGGCTAATAATATTTGTAATTGTTGTGTATCAGGTGACGCTGGGGAGAAGTGGTCGGAGCCGAACGCAATATCTCCGGTAGCAGATCCAGCTCTGCAGCCACTTCCTGATGAAGATGCTACTCCTCCTCCCAAGACAGACCTGCCATCTTTACTGCAACCACCTGCAAAAACGCCAGGTAGATACTTCATATTATAACTTTATTTATAGACAAAATAAAGGATAATTTTGACACTGGACAGTTTAAATTCGTTTGAACACACTTTTGAGTTTTCATGCACAGTCAAACACATAACCAATCAAAAGTTTCCATGATCCCATTTTTACGAAAATCTTCAATATTCCTACAGATTCGTAAAGATAACGTTTTTTTACGATATATAGAAGATGACTGTGTGCCATTTTCTTAACTGTAATTTTGAGAAATAAAAAAATATACAGGGCTAGTATTAATTATTTTAGTAATAAATTCTAGAACCACACGTACTAGAGACTGACACTACTAATCATCGGAATGTGCCACCGTTCCTATTAACACATGTTACAAACTGACATGCGGATAGATTTAATGGTACATAACATTATGGATGACACCACAGACACTCATTTATCAAACGTTATTATTGCTTTACCAGATGGAACTATTCATTTGTAACAACCTTTTTGTTGTAATAAAAATCTGCATTGGATTTCATTTTAACAATCACTTATTTTCAACTAAATCCACGGATTTCATCAAAGCATTCTATCTTCTCATTTTCAGACACTCATCCAAAATCTACACTGTTCATCTACATCGGAGTCGGGCTTGCAGTGTTCATCATCCTCATCATCCTTCTGATCGGGGTGCGCTGCTACATCACCCGCAAGACATCCAGAGAGTCCAAGACTGGAGACATGTTCACCACTGAGGCACCGAACGTCTTCAACGACGCCGTCTCCGACATTGACAACGATATAGACGTCGCACACATCTCTGGAACATTCTACGATCCGATTCATCCAGACATGATTCTGTACAGGGATGTACCCGGGAATAAAGGAACGCTCAGAGCTATGAGACCATTGTCAACTATATACCCTTGTGCTGGAGCCAGCATGTACGGAAATGTAGACTATGTGCCTTCGTCCAGTGAGCTGCCTTCAAGGTATAGCAAAGACGAAGACGCCAACCACGACACGATGACGAGTCCAAAAAGCTTAGATCGGACATATTCTAGTTCTCAGTTCTATTACGGGTGACGTCACGATCTAGGAGGTGACGATACCTCCAGGACATATTGTTTTTAGTGATTTAAGATGTTTTTGAGTGCACATGGTGCTGTTACTAATGTTTGTTTGCGTTCCATTTATTTTGTGTAAATATCAAATTGCAGATAAAACTTTAAAAGAGATATACGTATACTTATCGTGATAATGTAGAAAACATAAAAGCTAATATAATAATATTAAAGTAAATTGAATTCAAATTGGAAATATACATACCTACCTACGCAATTATGACGTTACAATGTTAATTTATACTAAACTAAGTTACTATAAAAACTTCATACATAGTCAACAGAAAACGGTTGCTGTGGATTATTTTCGAGTAATCTATAAATATTTTAAGCATTGTATCGAAGCTCTAGCCGATATAACTTATTGACTAGGTATGTATTTTAAATGTCAGTAACTCAAATTAAATATAGTCAAAATTTAAGACATGCACGAAACATATCGATGATTTAGAAAGTTTGTAGTAGGTATATTAATTTTAATTAAATAAAGATGTGCTGTGATTTATTTAATCGTAAACCAAAGGTAAATTTAGTTAAGCGTTGTATTTTCCTCATCAATTGTAAAATCATAATACAGGATGTTAATAAAATTGCATGCCATAGCTTAGAGGGTGATTCAGTAACGTAAAAGGAACCTATAAATTAAAAAAAAACATGCAATAACCAATACCTCGCGACGCATGAGTCACATCGACCAATGATAGCGTTATAGCACGAGAGGTAGGCGTAGCTCTTGAAATCATAATAAATACCGGTTTTTGGTTATTTGATTTTTTGTTGGTTTTTTTTTAATATTTTTCATAGGCTCCTTATTCGTTACTGAAACACCCCTTAAGCTATGGCTCGCAATTAAATTAACACCCTGTATAGGTACTTTTATGGGTACATTATATAAATTATGCGACATTTTTTTATGCTTCTCGCTATGTAAATATTAAATATTTAAGCTTCATTTTATTAGCGAAGCAAAAACAAACCACATAGGTGACTGGTAAATAATAATAATAATTAATTGTAATAATATTATATGGCACATCATTTAAGGTACCTACTTAGACCGTTTTTAATTATTTTGACTTTGCGTCCATATTATTTTTGTCTGCAAATCGGCTTTGTTTTGTCCAAAGTAATTTAGCTTTTTCGTCGTATTCACTCTTTAAGTAGTACTTAAACCAAAGCCCCTAGGTTTGAATTGTAATTTTTTACAACATTTTTTGAATAAAAAAAGTGAATTTGTGTTTTATTTTTTTCTTTACGAGAAAAGATTAGAAATCATTAGCTACAATGAGAAGGTAAAAAGTATGGTAGAAAATGCGTCGTAATCGTTGCGTGGCCTAATGTCATTTAGGAAAACCAGAGGGGAACATTTTGGTCATCATTCAAGAAGCTAAGGAGGGGAAATAAAATGGTCAACAAAAAATACAGCATATAATTATAGCTACCTATACTATTATTATGTTACTATAGGACGACTGTAAAAAATATAATATACCTACCTACCTACTATGTAATAATTTATAGTCTCCTTCTTATCGTGGTGTCTCTCCATCACTGTAGGTTGGCCGTCAGCACTGCATAATATTTTTAGGTAAAGAAGAAAAAAATATTTCCAACAATAAAAATATGTGAATTTATACGAGTAATGTTCACGTATTTGTATTGGTCAAACAGCTGTCAAATTACTTCCGTACTAGACCTTGGGTCTTTCTTTAAAATGTTTCTTTCTCTTAAAAAAGTTATAATTAACTACTTAAATGTTGCGAAGTCGGAAAAAAAGGTAAGAGAAAACTACATAATCGTTGTCACAGCAGCGCTCATAAGTAATCTGTGTCGTTGTCATGAGCTTATTTTTCAAAAATTGACGCTATTGGTTTCGATATGAAGGTATCAGTGTAGAGCGTTTGTATGGAAAATGAAGTGTTTTACAATCTGAAACACTCATTTTATACCTAATTTCAAACTCAAAATTATAATGACTTTTTACTTATTCAAATCAGGTACATTCAGGATAATCTAATTTAACTTAGAGTGAAGTAATAAATATTCATATTAATCATACCTAGTCGCCCAAATATAAAAGAGTTCAAAAGAAATATTTAATTAAAAAAGGGGTAAAAACTTCGGTATTTTCCATTTTGTCGGACTATAAAGTTTTTATTGGCCAGAAAGTGATTCCCTTGGGCGGGAGAGTTATTTGCATAATTTTACAAGGCTAATCCCTTGGCTATTGCTTTGGAAAGCATAACACCATAGAAATGAGAAAGTCGGAGGATACAATATTTTTATAGAAATACCTTTTGTGCCACAGTTTCATCTGAGGCTTAATCAGTTTTCCCGTGGAAATCGGTTATTTTCCCGTGAAAAAAATAATAATGAATGGTGAACGTAGCGTTCTAGTGGTGAATAATTTTAAATACATCCAGTTGTTTTCCAATTTATTGTTACGAACGTACCTACATACAAAAATAAAGTAAGTATACCTAATACTTATTAAAAGAAAAGACTGAGATATTATGTGGTATAATGGTATGTTAGGTACAAATACTTGACAACGTCTCTAGTTATAAATTTGTATTGAAGTACTCCTCATAGGTACCTACTTACGCGCAATACCACTTCTGTCTCCACGTTATCTGTGGTCAGATGAAATCGATAAACTATGGGTAAGTTGGGGGATAATCGGTTTGATAACGATATAATTCGGAAACTTGGTCGTAATGGCGGTAGTTCCAGGCTGGAGCTTAGAGCTCTGGCAGACGAGCGATCGTAAGTAAGTATTCATTTTGAACGACAGTGGTCGGCGATTTTACGCAACCCATAGTCAGTTATCGACCGACATATTATATGTCTGCGAGCGTTGGCGTTGGCGGCGAGTAGCATTACTTGTAGTTGCGATCAATTATAGTTTAGATGATGACGCCCAATCTATTAGAGAATCTGCGCGGGACTTAGTTTTCAGTGCCCGATCTTATGCTAAACACACAAATGCACTATCTAGTCCTTCAATTTCTCATCATAATGAGACAGACTGACTGACATGACCTGAGAGAAATAAGCAGGACCGACTATTATAATAGGTATCCGACAGCCGAGATACTTATCCTTACTTTTCAGTCAGTCAGATGATTTGATGTCTCTTAATGAAACTAGAAAAAAATAACAATAAGTTAGTGGCTGTCCTCCGCCAGGAAAAAAATCTGGGACCTCTGGGATCGAGAACACAAGGATCAAACTACAACACAAGGATTGCGAGATTAGAGTTCTGTCTGGTGCAGACACAAAGTCGCTCGTCTGCAAAACCCCTTAGTCGCTCACTCGTCAGGAGACATGATTGTTGTAATTTTTCGATTCAAACTGATATTTGGATATCAGAATCAATCATGTTTTCATTTAGATAAATAACATACCTTAAAAGTGCTTTAGCGTCGCGAAACGACTCGGCGAGCACTTTTCAAAAATATGCATTGACAGAACTCGAAAATTCGTTGCGGAGTCTCGTCTTCGTGTTACTTCAAGGAGATACATCTTCAAGCAGCTTCTCGCCTCGTCGCTTCCCAGTGTAAACTGGCCCTTAGCGACAACCTTTACTAAAAATAACAAGCCTCTCTCAATATTCGCAAAAAAATCTTTTTATTTCACAACTTGTCACCCTACCTTTCGAATTCGTCCCACGTTTTGTAGAAGCTTTCAACTTGGCAGTCCTAAGCTTTTTCCAAACTTCTCGGTCAAACTTATACAGGGTGGACGGTGGACAGACTACGATTTTTGCTAAACCGCTTCGGAATACCTTTGCTTTGGTGGTGAATACAAACATACCTACTTGAGACCGACTGGTGCCTAGAATAATTCAGAAAAATCAGCATCAATACTATCAATACTAACTTAATGAATTAAAACAGTCATTGCGATCATTATTATTCTAATTTTACTTCTTCTTCTTCTGTCGTATGGGTTTCGAGTCAATCGACCCGATGAACCCTGGTGTCAGATTTTTAAACCACTTAATTGTAGCATGAGCACTTAATCCCTAAAAAGAAGGTACACAAACAATATTTTCAGCACTTTGTTTAATATTGTATTGTTCGTCGAATTATTATTTTTATAAATTGTACTAGATTTTGGATCCGATTTCGATTAGCATAATGTATGCAGGATCGCCGAAACGAAACAATCCCAATGCTCAGATTTGCGACCCTTGATAATACAGGGTCTATGATATGGTACATAACATGACAAAACGTCAGGTGCTGAATCTGTCAGCGAGCTATAGGTATCTCATGAAATTAATAACAAATTAAGAGATAAAGGGTAGTGGAATTTTATGAAAAACTAAATAATATTTTCAGTGGGTCGGTATATTCCTAAACGCCATCTGACTCGTCACAAAAACGTGTATTTTCTATACCTGTAGGAAATACTAGAGTTCTGATTAATAGGCTTTGAATACCACCTGGAAAAAGCTTTTCCTGATCCAGCAGTAGGCCGGAACGTGTCACGACCTCTCGGCCCTTTTCTTAACACTTTCATATTGGAAGGCTCCAAGTTTTTACACTACACATTGCTGCGAGGTTCTGACTTAAAAAAAAAAAAACTTTTGCACCTATTTATGAGGCGATTTTAAGACTGAAAGCAATATTACTTAAGTATGGATTTGACTTGACAGGCCCATGGACAGGCCGTATTGTACTGAAGTGACATTTCTGAAAAGAGAATAAAATTGACGATCAACTGATTAATTTGACAAACAAGTAATTAGGTACCTCCTATACCGTTTCTGTAAAATAGTCGATTAACTAAGAGTCCATGCTTTATATTATTTCATAATTGAGGCGCTGATAGAGTGGTGTAACCCTCAATATATATTCTGAAATCTTGCTAATATTTCAGGTTATCTTTACAAATGCTTTACACAATATTTTACACCATTTATCAGCGAGATTTCTGACAATTTTAGGTTACACTACAAACAAATCTTGCTCTCAGCGCCTCAATCAATGCTTGACGTTAAAAGAATCGTAACCTATTTTTACATTTTTAATTCTAAGTCCATTCCCAAAATTTTAATATCATGGTGTTACCTGCTCACTCAAAATTGGAATGCTTTCGAACAAAAGTAATATAACTTTCTTTACCGAGTGCGTTACCTAAAACCGGAATCAGTCAGTCGTATAATTGGGAATCGAACTTAGTTCTGGCTTAACAAGAAAGACATTTTCGTTTTCAAATTGCAGTTAAATGAGCATAAAGTGGATACTAAATGAATATTGGAACGTAATTTCTATCTATCATTAAGTTAGTTAAATAAACCACAGAATAATAATATAAGTATCTGGCGATACAGAAATTTCACTCCCCTACAACGCCCGCTCAATTAGCAAAAAACACGCACACAATAACAAGTGAAGTAAACGTGTTAGGGCTGCTTCCGCGCGACACAATTCGGAGCGAGACAACGAGTAAAGAAGGCAGATATACAAAATTCTAAAAAAAAATGTTTGTTATTGGTATCGTTAATAATGCCTGTTGCAATTATTTTTCCACAAAAATATTCAATGTACAGACACGACCCCTCTAGACATTTATTATATGTATAGATATGCAGTGGTGCACATAATATAATCTAATATCATGTTTCTCTTTTCTTCGTTCCTTGACGATAAGAGATGTGGTTTTGTCATAAAACCCCTTAAAGCCACATAAATAACACCTATAAATTATTTTAGCACCTATCGTATGGAAATTTTACACGTATCTAAGCCGATATTTTATGCGTTGTTAATGACTGGAGCACTCAGTTATTATGACGTCATAAACTCACCTGTTATATAGAACAACATTAATTTAATGGTCGTAGAAATTTAAAAGGTATTTTTTAGGATAAGAATTTTATCAACTAGCTTTTCGTATAAGTATTTCATTTGTCGTTTACGTTCTGCCTACCCCATTAGGGATAAAGGTGTGATTATGTATGTATGTATTTCATTTGTAATGGCGGTTTTTTTAATATCATTCATGAATAAAGCGCACAGTAAAGGAGTGGAACTTACTAACATCTGTGTTTCCGAATGCATTCGAGTAAAACCCGTCAGCCCATCGCCAAAATTACAATAAAATGTAACCCTTAAAGCACTTCGCTGACTTCTACTTCCTATGCCCGGGAGGAGAAGCACGTTCTATGTTTTTCCTCCTAATACGTCAAAACTCGTCGTCGAAACTTGCTCATTGTCTGAAGCTTATTTAAAAATGATACGCAAAATTTCCTCATACTTGCTTATAAAATGTGATTGGATATGAAATGAAAAATGTTTAAAAATATTCTCCCTTTAGGATTGGAATTAAAAAATTCTTCGTGAAGTATGCTCGCATGTGTTTTGGTGGTTCCCTTTATATTACACATTCTGCTAATACTGCCCGTCCGCTATTTTATTAAAATCATGCAAGGCTTTTATGTACCTACTTGTTACTTGAAACTGGAAGTGGCCCAACTAAATCTATGTGCAAAACCATATGGATTTTCCTTAATTTTTTTCCTCAATAGAAATAAAGAGTAGCAAGAGCGAAAAAGAAATGAGTGAGCTAAGTCATGCCCATGTGGTGCCGGGTTAGAATAGCATCACCCCATAACTTCTTGTGGGTGTCGTCAAAAGGCAACTAAGGGATAAATCCAGGGAATGGGCAGCAGCGTTCTCTGTGAATGGAAAACTTCTACTGCGCTCACCAACCCGCCTGCCAAGCGTGGTGACTATGGCATATACCCCCAATTTTGGGAAGGCCAGATGTCCAGCAGTGGACTGTTGTGGCTGATGATGAGCTAAGTCATAACACAGCACAACCAGCAATTTGACATTATCATAAAGTTGTTTGCCTGGACGGAACAAATGAAATGCGTTTTACTTCGAGTTCATTTCATTACGCATCCAAAGCTTTGATTTAGTCATGTGTGCCAAGAGCTTAACAAATTCTGGTCACATTTTTGTAATTAGTGCACGGGTTAATTGAATTTTTTGAAGAGAGTTCCGACATTATGGCCCGTATTTATAATCAGCTCTCAAGAGTGACAGCGAGTTTGAGTTCGTATCAGAAATGTCATTTCAGTACAAAACGACCTGTCAAATCCATACTTAATATTGCTCTCAATGTTGAGATCGCTTTATAAATACGAGCCTAAGTTCCCTGTTCACTGGGACAACTGTTTTTCGGGCGCCGTCAAAGCTTGGGCACAGTTTTTTATTACCAATAAAGTTCTTAAATTGAAGGAAAACAATTTTATTATTAATTCGAATAAACTGAACAAATTTTCTTAGTAAACGTTTTTCGAAATATGAAAACAAATTAACCTCCAATATAAATGACTCGACCACTTTAGTATTGGAGGGCAATTTATACTTTCATGTTTCAATATTTTGAGAAAAAGTAACTAAGACCAACCAATTTCATTAGTAAAATACACTATGATCTTAGGGATTGGAAGAAAGGCATTGTTAAATTTCACAATAGGGAACATTGTAAGGAGCTTGAATTATTTATATTAAATTATTAATATAATATAATATAATTCTTAATAAAATACATAAGAAGACTAAAAATCAGGACAGAAAATTTTGCAATTCCTATGTAAAAAAATGAACTGGGACCCTGGTTCAAATAATTAAAATTATGAGGTTTAAGCGGACGTGACATGTGCGTAAACGTGTGTGTTTTGAATAATTAAAGCCAAGAGATGAAGTCAAATTAAAATATTAATTTATATTAAACAGAAGCCCCAAGGGTTTATATTTCTATTCTACCGTGGGGAACCAACTTCATTTTGCCGATATCAACCGATATGCCATGTAAAGTGAACCAAGATTGACAGGAACCGATGTCCGTCAAAAGGAGACGACATGCGTGGTCGACTAAATCTAATTCTGGCCTACTTTTATATTTCCTTCGTCTCCCAAAAGACTGTTACTGCGCTCTATATTTCACGTTTTAGGGTTCAGTGTTGAATAAACGTGACATCCATGAAGATTCTTTTATCTTTTTAATGATTTTCAAGTTGGCTTTATTAACCTTACTGTTATTCCAAACTGCCTTTTTCAAGAGGCTTCTTTTAAATTGATTTGCAATGTGGAATTAGAAGTTTTTAGGGTTAGAGTCTATCTGCCTGCCATTGTCAGTGAATTGTACCTACAGAAGGCACCTACCACGCGGTTCTCAATGAACGAGGGCGGGGGCGCTACAGTAAAAGGAGAACTGTCAAATCACTGTCAAACCTCAAGATGGCAGCGATAGTTCTTTTTTTTGCCACGTTCATTTAAATTGTGGTCGTATTGTACTGTATCTCATGTACCTATAAACCATAATAAGATAAAGCAAAATAGTTTTCATGGAGTATGTAAACCTTTTTAAAATAACATACAAGAAACTCCGCGTGCTTTATTTATTATTTTTTTACGATAGGAACCCCGTACATCGGAACCTACTCGCACTTGGCAGTTTTTTTTTACTGGGCTTATCTTTCGGCTCGTTCGTTCGTTCCCGTTACATTCACTATTCGTTTTCGTCGCCCATTCGTTCCGTATCATTATTTATCGTTATTGTAGCCATTCGGTCAGTACGGCCGATCGGGGTTTGTTGTTTGTTTTACTTAGACCCTGTATATTTGACATTTATGTAGGATGGCCGAAACGGTTTCCTAGTGGGCTTTTGAAAGTACCTACCTACGTAAATTTTGAGGGGTCAATGTGATTTATTATTTTATAGCCGCAATATCGGAACCGATAAAGATAAGACGAAATAATAATATGTAGTAATAGTGTTAGTAGTAGTTATTGTGACTAAAAAAAAGGGAAACTAAATAATAATGACGCCTGTATCCCGATCAAAGAACTAAATTTTTAACATTGATTTTTAACGGATTTGTGCTGTGTTTGTTTATACTATCTTTCTTTATAGTAACAGAACATACTTAATCGTCGAGTATAGTCAACCGTGGGTATAAAATTTCACCCTATAGAAGTATATTAGTATCCCGTGCGCGTGTCGTGTGACTGGTAAGGTCGGAAAGCTGCCGGGAGTAATCAATCAGGAACACGATGATCCAACACTCCGCTGATATGCCCTCATCAATCAAACTGAAACTGTACAAGAAACTGCCACGCTGGAAAGGGCTGAGGATTTTTTTTACGGTGTGACAGCTTTCGATGAAAAGCGGTCATCGATGATGAAAACGTTACATAGAAACCTAATATTATATCTATAGGAAATTGAATAAGTTGTTTGAAATGACAACTTTATCACGAAAAAGTAAGTCAGACCTACTTTTTATTTGCAAGATTTTCATAGAGATCATTAACTGGTAATGAAAAATAAAAATGGACGGTAAGTTTAAGCCGCGTGGTCTTCGAAGGTATTGCTGTCACTTACCAGATAGCATTTTTTTTAAACCAACATTAGGTATTTTATGGATGTAAGATGCTCAATGAAAAAAATGAGATAAGACTATTTTGAAATTCAATCATACACGATTCTATTCAGCAAATATTTGAGATGAGTATTGAGTAGTTAGGTAGTGACCATTTTTTTTTGAATGATGTTTCTAACTATGAAGGTTACATCATTTGAAATTACAATCTAGCCTAATACTAAAGCTAATGAGTAATTTTTCTTTAACTTAATTTGCTTGATAGACTAAACTAAAAATGTGTCCATTAATACGTCTCTTATTGTCTCTATTAAGGTACCATGAAATTATATTTCAATTTGAAATTGGCAGAAAATATGCCTATTTAGCAAAATTTACTATATTTTCCCATATCATATCCAGTGGATTTTAAGTCTTTGATTTCTTACAAACTAACTTACGGTGCACGACTCGCAAAGTACAGCACCTTACACCTCTAAAGGACAAGGATCATGAATGTAATTTCTATGTTCTCACGTTAGTATCAAGCTACTAAATGATTGAATGAGTTTTGATTTTCATATATTTATCTATTCATAGAGTCGTTTTTGATCAATCTAGTTTTAAATAATATAGTCATAGAAAACCTGTCAATACACATGACCAACTGAAATAACCCTCAAAACTTGTCAGACGTAACGGAATGACCTTTCGATCGTTTTCAATCTGCCTACTCCATTAGGGATAAAGGCATGATTTTATGTATGTATGTAGTCATAGAAAATCAGCAGCGAAAGTAGTACTTATCTCGCAGTAAGCGGACTTTTCAAAACTTTTCAAAGCTTCTTGTCAAAGCTTTAACGCTGTCCTAAAAAAATACTTATAGGTATATTAAGATTACTGGGGAAAAATTTTAGGGAACTGTAATTAAACAAAGTTTTGAAAAAGTCAGTAATTTACGAGTTTTGATTTTTTTTACAAAATGGTGCTCTGCGCATGTTTAGGACTTTTTCCGTTTTCATAAGATTGGGCAACAATTTAATTTTTGCCGTACAAGGAATCCAAAATTAGATTTGCGGACACAGTAAGTCATCTTAAAAAAACGCATATTCTGGTAGGAAATTATCAGAGGACCGCAGGTGGTGTCCGACCTCTGGGTACAGTTTCCAGGATTGAAAAACAAAATGAGGGTCAGAAAGCACTTACATCGTCCATAAAATCGGCCCTTATCGACATAAGAGGAAACGACGAGATTTCCCTGCTACAAACCTATCATGATATTGTTGAATGCAAACGTAATTTTACATACGGGGTGTAAGGGGGGCGGTGTCCCGCAAAATGAAAGGAGTTGCTCAGTTAATGAAACTGAACAACATTCTTAAAGAAATTCTTCCTATCAGCTTATACAATTTTTACGTACCATACATACATAGACATATACCTAAAATCACGCCTTTATCACTAATGTGGTAGGCAGAGCAAAAACGGTAAACAAAGATTATTTATAGATGATAAGGTATATTGCTATAGTGACGGTGAGTTGCCAGCCCATCGCCTAAATTTCAATAGACTGAATCCCTCGAATACCTTCTTAGCTGGTTTGTACAGCATGCCCGGGAAGAGGTGCAGCTGGAACATTCTATGTTTTTCTGTCACTCCCAGTCCATTATGGAAGCATGGAAAAACATATCTATCAGATAATACAATTTGTATGTACTACCATTGTATTTAAATTCCCAGTTGAACATGAAAGATACAATATCGCAGTAAAAGTTGTGTTTCGCGATCGTGACCGGCCGGCGCTTCATGTTTGAGGCTGGAATAAATTATGGAGACTGCTAAAAGTTCCCTAATTACTTTCCTATAGCGTTAAAATAAGTACAGCTTTCATGCGACAATCGCAATATTTTCTTTTAGCAATCTTGGTGCCACGTTGAAATTACTCTTGGCGCGATAACTCCTGAAACCTCGTTTCAATACAGTTCGTCTTGTACCGCATAGATGGCACTACAATACACTACTAAAGTGTGACTACAGAGTTTTATCACAGTATAATTCAATAGTCTGACGTTCCTCATATATTATACTGTGGTTTTATCGAAATCATTATAGTTGGTAATTTTTTTTTTGTTTAAGTGATAAGTTTAGATTTTTGATAGCAGAAATCACAGAAGTTTTACTTTTATTATTTGGTCTCTCTTAAAACAGACTCGTAACAAAATTCACGAGTTAAGAGTTTTCTTAAATAATTGTATTGTATACATTCTTTGCATTAGAATTAGAAAGGGATGTCTAAGTCACCTACTCTGTGCATGAAAATAAGATATATTGCGCTTTGATATAATATTTAAAGACTGGGATATTGACACACTAAGACTGGTCCAATAGGACTTACCTTCACTAAGCCCGTATGACAAATGCGAATAGTTTGTGGAGTAAGGTTAGCTCCACACTCACTGGCTCCCCTGCGAGACTAGGGTTGTGGTATTGGGCCGATTTTCACAACCATTAGAACAGTCATCAATGTCATCATCATCATAATCAGCCGTGAGACGACCACTGCTGACCTAAGCCTCCCAAGGTTCTCCAAGACCAATAAAAAGTAGTAAAATAATTGGTATTTCTCATTGGTAGATTACGATTAGACGAGGGCCAAATATTATTTCTGTATACCTTTACTGGATGAGGTCTAACCCACTACTTCCTATACTGCAGTTACTTACGTTATGATGTACTGATTTGACGATATACTTACTACTTGTCGATCAAGTCGGAAAAGTCTTCTGTTCCAAGTAGGTATCCCATAAATACTGTTAAAATACTGAAACTGAAAAAAAAAAACGCGCCCTTGTGTGTATCACTACAGTACAGATTTCCTATAGTTACATATTTACACACAAACACACAAGTATGGCCAAGCTGCAGTTGTGAAATATAACATTCTGTAGTAAATTATTTTGTTATATTCGCAGAGTCAATAACAATTTAGTAAGTATGATCAGATAAAAACTAATTGCCTCACCTCCCATCACTAGCCGTAGTCAAGGGGAGTTAAGACGACTTGAGCAAGATTAATTAAACGCAACATCCATCATTACCTTACACTACGTAACGTTGTAGTAAGTTCTACTGCGTCTGTGGTATGATGGGCTGAACCTTGGGCTCACGATCTAGAGATCGTTGGTTCGATTCTCCCTATTTTGATATTAATTAAAAAAAAAAAACACTCAGTGAGAATTCCTTACTTTGGTTAGGTCAATGCAGGCTGCATCACTTAATTTTATTTTAAGAAGAGAGAAGTTTTATCCTTTATGTAGGAAATCTACCCTGAAATTATTCTGAAACTTTTAGTCAGGCATTTGATGTCCAATATGTCCAGGGTAATTATATTATTTCTATAAATCTAGGTACCTAATATTTTGTGAAGTCGATATCAAAGAGTCATAAAATTTTTACCCTCTTAAAATTATAGCATTTCGATTTCACATTCCCATCTTATGCTTTATGAAATAATGTAATGGAATTTACGTCAACTATTTTGAAGTTAAATTTTTGGAAACATAAACATATTTCAAACCAGGTGAAACTACCTTTATAGTTATTTCTCACGTTTGAACTCCAAAAATAATATAACATCTATATCCTAAAAATAACATCGACAGAATGGTTTCGTCGAAACACGATTTCTCGATAAAATTCAACCAGGTCCTCGCTAAAGGCACCTCAATTTATTGAGAAGCCACCGAGGGGCGAAGAGATGCAAATTTTGAACTTCCATTGTGAAGTCTGGGTCAGTGTTGCCAAACTCACAGATATAAGAGTGTTATTTGGAATTAAAAAACACATTGGTAGAGTCAGCAAGGACGATTAATGGGCAGGGCCGCTTAAAACGGATGAGATTATTTCAGAAAATACAGAAGATTTCAGAAATTTCGTATATTTGTTGCATACATAAATATACATACATAATAATCACGCCTTTATCCCTAATGGGGTAAGCAGAGCGTAAACGACCTAAACAAATGTCGTTCCGCCACGTCTGACAAGTTTTGAGGGTTATTCCAGATAGATGTGTATATTGCTAATAGGGACAGGTTGTCAGCCCATCGCCTAAATTGCAATACTGGAACCCTCGGATCCCTTAGCTGATTTTTACAGCATGCCCGGGAGGAGAAGTAGCTGGCACATTCTATGTTTTTCTATCTCTCCCAGTCCAGCATGGAAGTATATTTGTTGCAGTAAATGAATAATTGTGCAAATATACGAAATTTCACGATAATTAATTAATAATTTCTAGATAATCACATTCGTTTTGAGTAGGCCTGCCCAGATATATCTCCTTTGCTGACAGCACCTGGTTATTGGCCCTTAATAATCAACATCTGCGAGAAGAAAACCCAGAAAATTTAAAGGCTCTGTTATTGTTTATTCATGAAAGATTTTTATGTGAAAAGCTTCAATAAGCTAATTAATAAGCTACGAGTTACAAAATTTCACATAGTTTTCGTAAATATTGTCAATAATTCCATCCCTGAATGATTCCTGGTCCAATCGTTCCCATGAGGCTTGCTGCGTTACCGCGATGAATAGCTCTCGATATTTTAACAGAAGTTTTTTTGTATAAGCCTTTTACTAGATTCTACTGGCAACCCATCCAGTGAACGTCCATTGTGAGGAAGTCTTGGGATAACGAGTGGCGTCTCACAATACAGTGCGCACCCGAGCCACTCGATTCCCACTACAGACGTGAGGGTTGCGAGCTATACGAAATAAAACCCTAAGGGCATGACCATAGCGCTAGCGGAAGCGGGATAGTACTGGATTTTGGCCTACTTTTCCTAGTTCGTCTCGTCACCATTTTGCTAAGATCCTTTGAGAAGCTTTTAAATAACTAGTAACAGTTTATCAAAAATTTCATGATACAAGCACAAAACTTTGATAGCAGTTTTTTTTTTTCTAGTTTTTTCTGGCAACCCATCCACTGAAAGTCCATTGTGAGGAAGTCTTGGGCTAACGAGTGACGTCTCACAATATATTGCGTAGTGATTTCCACTGATTTATTGAGTGGCCGTAACGGTTGACAGACGAGTTGGCGAAGGCTAGAATTCTATCATACTTACGCTCCCGCTGATATATCATGACCATGGCCTTAGGGAGCCCTACAAAATTTTTGTACGGTGTTTGTTTAAGATGCTTACTTTGGAACAATCTGCATCAACGGTCAAAACTCAAGGTTAAATAGATAATGCCTAACTTTAACGAATATTTGAAGTTCCTAAAATGTATTTGTCCTAGAAATCAAACAATGCCGTTTCGTGTTAATTTTAAGCTTTGAGCGAATGTTTACGATTAAGTTTTTGTTTAAATCGGTTCTTGTTATAGTGAAATAATTTGTACGTAGGTATTTAAAAAAATAAATTTAAATATATTTAAAATTTTATAAAATTTATATTCTGAGATTTCACCAAATATAGGATTCATTTTATATTATGTAAGTATTAATGCGGCATAATGTTGCATGGCTATTTATTAAACAATCAAACATTGTTTACTATCCTTTTATTTTACTTCTTCCTAAAGGGCAGAAGCAGCGGCAATTTAGAACGGTTAACCAGCAAAGATTTGACGTTTATTAATTTGATTTATCAATTTGATTCAATTACAGTGAGCGTTGAAAAGCAAGAAAATTGATTACAAAAGACGTCATTGTTTACCGGTAAAATTAAGCTGATTTAATTGATAAAATGAAAAGACAACTTTTGTTGCATAAATTAGATTAAAATTTAAAACATTTATTGAAAATATTATTGTTTCGAATTAAAAAAAAATGATAAAATATGAAAGATAAACATTGACATAAATTATATTTGATTCGTATTATATACTTATTTGATGAATTTTATATTATGTAAGACAATTTAAGTACTATATATAAAAAATACGCTCTATTTTGCTCAATTGATTAAAAGGATTGAATATTGTTTTGAAACGGAACATAAGTACCTACTACTTTTGTTTTCATGTCTTTAACAAGATGCTTTGCCATTGTAACTATATAAATAGGTGTACCTTCGTCTGAAACAGATATATTGTGAATTTATTTAGAATTTATGTAAATGTATTTTTGTTTCTGTTAATTGTTGTACAGTCGTTATGATCAGAAGTTGCAATGTCATACTAACCAAATTCAAATAACTATTTATTTAGCCGTAAATAATTACCAGCCATCAGTGAAGAACAAACTTGGTGAACCCCTTTAGGTGACCTCAAGAGTTTCGTGGCTTCGGCAAGTCATAATTCGATGGGCAAACTCCTCCGGTCAGTCGAGTCGACAATTTGACGCGAACTTCTGAAGCGGGTCGCTAGTAGAACACGGAAATTCCTGGAGTTCAAGTTGAGAGCAAATATTCGGACATTTGTACGGAGCTCTAGTTGTTCGACAACATTGAAGTAAATGAACGTTTTTTAACAGGTTATTTTTATGCGGAAAGTAAAAAAAAAACAATATGTCAATATTCCCCAAAACAGCCAACACAAAGTTTGATTACAACTTCGCGAGCACCAATGAGGAAATTTTATATGAACTTGCGAAACTCCCAACTTCTCCATATTCATGCCCCTTTGTGAGTTAAAGGGGTAAACAAGAAAAACTAACAAAAATGTTCTTCAAACTTCCGACTTTGACTTGGTTATCCTTCAGATCCTTTCCTATTTATATATTTAGGTTGTTTAGAATTAGTTTTTTTACATAGGTAGTTAAAATAATTTAATATTATAATAAGTTCGCCATTCTTTTATTTGAGGATTCCAATAAAAGCGTTGCATAGCACGGACGCAGGGTATCGAAGTGCCAAGTCAGCTACTGAATATATAAACGTATTTTCTTATATATTTTTTCTTTCCTATTATTTGTATTCTAAGTAAGTATTCCCATTTTTTTTTCATTTATTTGTGATCTAAATACCTATTATTAAAGCAAAGGCATTCATTTCTTAAAAAGTCTAATAATTAATTCGATCCCCACTTTTATTATAATTCCTCGTCTCATCATTCTAATTGCTTTTCCTTAATGACAGGATCATTCATTTATGGACCTTAATTAAAATTCAAATTGAATAAAACTGGCCTAATTATGAAGAAAAACACATTAATACTCTTAAAGAAGAATTTCATCACTGGGCAAAGAAAATTATACAAAAATATAGTTAATTCTATACGACACGATGATGTTACTTGGAAGAGATTTCTGAGTTGAGTTGATACTTATTTTTCTAAACCATGGAGAAATATAAAACTAAACTAATATACGAATACAATCACTCCTTTATCCCTAATGGGGTAAGTAGACCGTTAATGACCTAAACAAAGGTTGTTCCTCCAACAAGTTTGAGGACTATTTCAGATACCCCTAGATATTTACTGTAGTGACAGGGTGTCAGCCTATCTTCTAAATGAACTGAAACCTTTGAATTTAATCGTTTTTACAACATGCCCTGGGGCAGAAGCAGCCGGCACATTCTTTGTTTTTTACCGTGCCCAATCCAGCACGGGAATAAACTAATATTCAGCAAGCAAGCATAAAGCAAGCTCACTCATAACCTTCGAAGGTACAGATGGGGGCAAAGTTCTTGAAGAACTTCGGGGGTGAGGTGCGGGGCAAGACGGCGTGGGAGTTAATAGACGTTGAATGCACAAAGATTGCCTCCATCTGTACTGGTATTTCCACAAGCTCACGAAACATAACAAGATTTTTGGCGTTTTCGTTTAGATTGCTTGTTGCGGTATACCAACCTGGGCACGGCTGTAACGAACCTGTTATTGCCTCCTGGTGCTACTGAGGTTGCCGCTAAATTATTGCTATGATAAATACTGGGTGTAAGGGACAGATTAACGCAACTGACAGTGCCTGGGGTTGCTGAGTCAACGAAACTGAGGAAATTCTTACAGGAAATGAAACAAGAATTTAGGCTTTTCCATACAAATTGTCTGATGGAGTTTTGTATGGTAAAGTCATTATTATTCCTGCTGAAAGTATTGTTGTTGTTTTCCTATAGAATAAAATTCCTCCAATAATCCACTTATTTATGACGCACACTAAAAGCTACATTTGACACACTTTTGCCATAATTAAATATAGGCTTTTACTAGATCTAGTATGGAAATCACCTCCAGTAAACTTGGTTACCATTGCGTAACCACTAAGTTAGACATTTCATTTAGTTTAAAAATAGCTGAACAAAATGAACACACAAAAAATTCTACAATCAAATAAAGGACGAGGGTGTTAATTATAAACCTAGTGGAAAAAAAAACCAGTGAAGAGGGGAACTAAATTTATCACAAAATCTGACGCTCAAACGCTCAGGAGTTTTTTTTTTTACTTGACAAAATGGAAGAAATAATTAAGAGACGAGGCGAAGCGAAGCTCTGTGGTAATAAAACACCCTGTGTTGATTGACGGGAATCTTAAGGTGCTCCTAATAAAGTAAAAGACATATTTTTGGCGTAGGTAAGTTTCGAGATTTGACGAAAACGTATTTTTGTAATGTTATTTTAATAATAGTTGAATTAAATATGTTTTTTTTTTTGTTATTTGCAATATATTTTTTATTTTGACTCTAGGCCATAACCATAATTAACTGAGATATATAATAGTATATTAGGCAACGAGGGAATAAAGCAGTGTCTAACGTCACGGGCAGCATATTGAATCCTGAGCGGAATGAAGGATTCTAGGATTAATTCCCGAGCGCAGCGAGGGAATTAAATCTTTAATTCCTGAGCGAAGCGAGGGAATTATGACAAGAATCCTGAATGTAGCGAGGGATTCAAGTCTGCCCAAGGCGAAGACACATTTATTCCCGAGGAGCATACTATATTTTACACACCTACTGCACAGATTACTTAGACGGTGGCAGGCGTCTGTAAGATAATAAAGCTCAGAAATATACCTAATCATGTAATATTGATACATAAATAAATATTGAAAACATACCAGAAGCAACAGATCCGAAAGTCAATTCACACTCACTGAACTACACTTCACGTTCACAATCCACTACCTACGTATTTTTCCAAAAAACGAATTGATCGTATTTAACATATTCAACATAAATAACAAAATACGATAAAATACTAGTCACAATGTCTTCTGGAGTCAAAATATTAATTTCACTCGACAATTTACGAAATGGAAGTAATAATCAATGAGAGAAAAACTTTTGCAAAATCAAACCGCGTTTTCTTTTTTTTAGTTTCTTTTTTTTATACAAAGCAAAGAGCACATACAGATAACTAGTCATACAGCCTTTTTACACTCGCCGGGAGGCGCAGAAGGCGAGTGTGGCAACAGTTTTAATACACACACAGCCATATTTTTTTTTTCTGAAAATTATTTTCTTAGTAGTTCACATGACATTCCAAATTCAAATCACATAATAACCCTTGGGCTATTAAGGATTTCCATACAACTTTAAATCCCTTGGGATTATTTTCTTGCTTTAAACGCAAGTTCCTTGATACCTACATTATGTTGATATAATAATGCAGAGGTGTGTAAAGTCTATAACGTTTCACCTAGACAGAACCCTTTATTTTTTTTTAACCTTGAAAATTCTTCAACATTTGATTGTTCCATTTTTAAGCAACATTATGTGTGATTCGGGTGTATAAACAAAATATTTTATATAATATTGATTCCAAATATAATATTCACATCTCGTACCTGACCTCATACCTTCACAACAGTGCGATATTCAATTTGCGACACAAAGTATCCACGTGAAGTCGAATAAGAATACAAAATGTTCGTGTATATTCGCTGCACTTCCCTTGATGCACCCTCATACACTTCTGGATATTTTGTGTGACTTCCAGTTAGATATACGTATTTTACGAGTGTATTTCGTTGTTGCAACTAGTATATCCTGTTGCGAAGTTACTTACTTATTCTTCATATCTCTTCATTCTTCAATTTTATAGCATTTCTATCTCACGACGGCCGCTCAGCCATTTGAGTTGTGCGTAAGGACACGCGCGTAACTACAGGTTTACTATGGCGAATTCACGCACACTTAGGCAATGTGCGTGTAGGTACATTTACTCACACAAGTGTGGCAAAGCGGCAGTCGTGAGATTTAACAACTATAATTGCCTATTTATGGACGTTATCATTTTATTAAAAGAAAGGTTGAAATTCAGGCCTGTTTAATTTTTATTGATAAAAACGTTACACAGGATATACAAACATACAAAGGATAAAATACATAGACACAACAAGCACTTCTTATCTCTAAAAATAAATTTCTTACATCAGACCTACAGAAGTGAAATGGCAAGAAACGTTACGATTTATCCACACCGTGCATGACTATTGCCTATTAAGTAATTACTTATTTATCATCATCATCATCATCATCGTCAGCCATTAGTTGTCCAGTCTCGGACATAGGCCTCTTCCAGCTCCCTCCATGCAAGGCGATCTTGTGCCGTGTCGTTTGATGTCATCCACCCATCTTCGAGGCGGACGGCCCCGGGATCTGTTGTTCATACGGGGTTTCCATTCTAATAAGCGTCTTGTCCACCTGCCTGTGTTCATACGTGCTATATGGCCCGCCCATCTCCACTTCTGTTTGGCAATTACTTATTTATACATTCAGCCATATTATTATTTGAAGCGAACGTTTTACTTACCATCTAACAGGCATATTATACCCACAAGGACTGTTAGCAGTAATTTAACAAATGGCCTCCTCAGAATGCTCAACATTAATTAAAGTGGGTTGGTATTCCCTAAGATTGATAGCTGTTTTGAGCTCATTCATCTTGAATGGACTAGAAATCCTCATCTAGTTTATAGAAACGCGACTGTTTATTAGAGCGAGTGCTTCGATTTGTACATAATATAATTTGCTAACAGATATCCCTTCACTGAGCCCTTCCATTAATCTGGACAAATTTTCTCAAGTACATCTTATGGAATCGACCAGTACCTACTACAGATTACATATCCAGTATATGTAATCTGTAGTAGGTACTGGTCGGTATAGAGGCAAAATAATATGTCACATTTGATATTTTAGGGCTATGCTCACATATTTTTGCCACGGGCTAAACGCTTAAATTAAATTAAAGGGCATCAAAAACGCTCCACTCAAAATTGTGTCAAATGTGATCTATACACTATCTATACACTTGACTCTACTAGAGAAAATATTATTATTAAAACACCGGCGAAGAGGTTGGCCCCGAAAAGATGGCGTGATGATCTCGACGCCTATCTGAATCTATTACTGATGGATCTATTACTTTCCGTGACCGAAATGTAATTTTTCAATTGATTACCCGAATACAAACGGATTGCTAATACTTATTCATTTTCATACTGGTAAAATCATTACAAATGGGTGCACTAATGAACGTGGAGTGCAGGTGCGCGGAATTATTCTGCCGAGCACTGAGCGCAGAGATATCTCACTGCTCACTATTTCCCTAGCCTGTACAGTATGGGGCCATATATATTGCACGTTGGCTAAGTTCGGCTTAGTAGAGCGCCTCTGTCTGTCGACATAATGACAGAGATAGAAAATATCAAATGGCTTTGACATTTCTTAACCGACGTAAGTTGCTTAAAATGAGGAATTTCAAGAATTGAGCATAGAGCATGCTCTCTTAATTTACGTCATTTAAGCAATCTAACGTCAAATTTGTAATGGCAAGGTCTTTTTTTTTTACTGTCTTTCTCTTTCGTATGTCAAAGTTGAGAACGTGACAGCGCTATCTTAAAATAAGAATTAGAATAATGGTGTCGCGAGAATCGATAGCAATGCTGGTTAGCGCGACGATTTTTTACTAATTGTCGATGTGCCATATTAATGGCCGTGTATTATCCTGTGGTTGAAGATATTACTTACCGCGTAATGGCTTTTGAAGCGCTCGTTTGAAGCCAATTTTTATATTCTAGTTGACGAATGACCCGATGCACTCTGGTATCAGACACTTTCGTGATTTGAGAAACGACTACTATCTTTGTCAGCAACCGGGACCGGCGGCCTTCGTCCGCTCCGCAGAGCTACCGCCACATAAAAAAAAAACAAAATGTAGCAAGATAAGCACGGATTTTTTCATAACTTTGTTCCTACACTTATTAGAAATCATTCAGTAAATAAATAAAAAAATACTTCCCCATACAAAATGACCACCTAAGAATGGATCAGATAATTTTTAGTGAGAAGCCAATTTTTTTTTCATTTCACGTTCTTAGCCAAATACAAAACACTTCATACTTTCCTATACATTTCTCGACTAGACTGCCAAACACAACAGTAACATCGCGGTATCATCTGTCGATGTCTAAAACGGGACTGTGCTATTATTTTAGCGATATGTTGCTACAATACATTCTGCCATTCAAGTTTTCTTGTTCTGCTTGACCTATTTTGTTAACCAAATCCTTATACTTACTTACCTAAAAAAATAAGTCTATTTTTTATCTATATTATAGTCTATTTATTATTATTATTAGACTATCATGGTTGGATTTTGGTTTCTTTCTATATAAGTAATAATAATTGTATGTGGAAATAAATAGATAAAGCTATTCAATTGTTTTCTAGCAGTTTATTTTTAAACTATGTTTTTGTAATAGTTGATGTACTTGTACAGGGTGTAAAAAAAGTAGTTACTGCGATCTTTTAAACCACATGTTATACTCATGATAACTGACCAGTTTCTCAAAATACCTATAATTTTTTTTGATGAAGTGTAAAAAAAAATTATGAACAAAGTAAAAAGAAATAAGATAACATTTTTGTATTTAGGAAAAGTTATTTGGTATTCTTAGTAGAGAAAAGAAACAGTGCGTCCTTTTTATACATCATGTAGGTATACCTAGACAGACGTAGGTAGTCATGTTTTGAGCTATTCATTCAAGATCGAACATTATTATGAGCTAACAAGGTGCAATTTAGATGCGTGTAATAAACACTACCTTTTTCATAGGAATTTTGGATGTGGGTAGACAGTTAAGTGGCACATTAAATTATATGTGACACGCCGGCAAAGAGGGATAATCCTGAAAGAGTTCCATTTCTTTATAGGACATGGGCATAAATACCGTTATTTTCCAGCAGTAACATTCTACATTTTTGTAAAGGTTAGACCGCACTAGGACGTAGCTGCAGCGGAGCGGCGCGGCGCTGCACGGCGCGACAATGTCAGTTCATACATTTTGTCAGTTTTTGCCGCGCCGTGTCGTGCCGCTGCAGTGCCGCTGTACTGCGATACATTTTCATACAAAGAATCATTTATAAGTTTTGAGACTTTCGCGGTTGTTCATACATTAGATTTTTATTTTGAACGGGATTATTACCACGATTATGTTGACTCGATATTTCGGAGCTGTTTCAAGTTCCTTGATCACGAGTAAACATAATCGTGGTAATAATTCCGTTCAAAATAACAATCAAATTGTAAATAATCATTTGTCGCGCCGTGCAGCGCCGCTCTGCTCCGCTGCAGCAACGCCCTAGTGCGGTCTAACCTTAGAGGTACATACTTAATTATTTTTTCATAGCCTATAAATAGCCTTTTATGACGATTCTATTACTAAGGCTCGTATTTATAAAGCGATCTCAAGATTGAGAGCAATATTAAGTATGGATTTGACAGGTTGTTTTGTACTGAAATGACATTTCTGATACGAACTCAAACTTGCTGTCACTCTTGAGAGCTGATTATAAATACGGGCCTAAGTTAAGTATATCCAGTGCGAAAAATAAACATACTTACGAAAAATAACCTTATGCAGGGGAAACCAAACTCTAAAAACCTATTAGTTACATACTTACATAATAGGTACTGTATGTATAACGTGGGTATAAAAATAAATAACGCCTTTTCCATAGGCATATTAGGTATATTTCCTTTACGAATTACAATAATACTCATTTCATGTAAGTTTCTAAATATAGACCGTGTATAAAATAAACAGCAGTTTCTCGTAGCATTTTATATGAGCAGTGGAACGAACCTGATATACGGAAAGTTACATGGAAAATCCATTACAGATCTACGATTCCCTTAAAACAAAAATAATGAGCGTAATAAAAGTGAATTTGTTGGCTCCACTGTTACACATTGAAACCTACTTGTGAGCTTTCGCGAAGACACACATAGTGGTACCCACTTAAAAGCATGTTTTTGAGCAGCAACACACCTGCGTAACATTCGACGCTAGACATTGAATATTCTTATGCTGAACTGGGAGTGATAGAAAAACATAGAATGTGCCAGCTGCATCTCCTCCCGGGCATGCTGTATAAACCTGCTAATGGATTCGAGGGTTTCAGTATATAGTATATGGGCTGACAACCTGTCACAACAGCAACCCTCAAAACTTGTCAGACGTGGCGGAACGACCTTTGTTTGGGTTATTTACATAATTATGTGTATTCATATTTAAAAGGCTTCACAGATTTATGGTTTAGTTTAATCGCTGCCACTGATGAAACTTAGGCCAATCGACAAAAATCTTAATAGTAAAAATTAAAAATGCGCTTCGGTAAAATCTTAAAACGTGACGCCGAATAAAGGAACAAAGCATTTGTTTCTTTTTTATACCATACCTACATTTGAAAATTCTTAAGAAAATCTATGAATTTTTTATTTTTAAGAAATTTTCGTAAGCAAGTCCCCAAGTAAAATCTTCAGTGGCTCTTAATAATTGTCTACCTACACAATTTATTCAAGTAGAGTCCCGAACTCCCTCATAAAATATGAAATGGTTACTTTTGAGTTTAGGATAGGCTGTCTTGTCTACCTACAAAATGTTGGGGCCTAAAAGAACTTACGCTAGTAGAGCACTCAGACAAAGTAAAGCTTCTTACTTGAGCTTTGAACTAAGTATACCGTTTCCAGGCAATCGGAAAGTCATTAGAACAACTATTTTCTATTCTACTTTGAACTATTCAAGTATGTTTTTGACAATAAAATTACCTATAAATTGAACAAGTCCATTTCGTTTTAAAATTGGTTGGTTGGTTGGTGAGCGCAGTAGAAGTTTTCCATTCACAGGGAACACTGCTGCCCATTCCCTGGTTTTATTCCTTAGTCACCTTTTACGACACCCACAGGAAGTTATTGGGTGATGCTATTCTAACCCGGCACCACACGGGCGATTTTAATATTAATTAAATGTAATTTCCCTATAGTAATATTAATTTATAGACGTTAGCAGCTAAGCCAAGCTAAGCCTTAACTCCAACTAAACAAATCTCGCAGACTTGTGATAATGTATAAACCATACTTATCTACTTACACAAGGCTGCGATGTAGGTAAAACATTCTAACATTAACGGCTAAATAATAATTTCGCCCTAGAGCTACCTCGAATAAATAATTATGTTGTAAGTACTATTATTTATATATATTATTACTATTACCTACCTACCAAATTTTAGAATACAGCAATATGATGCAAATATACCTACCTATATAACCGTTAGGTTACTTGGGGGAGGCCTATGTCCTGCAGTGGGCGTCTATCGGCTGAGACGACGATGACGACGACGATATAACCTAAGTTTCAAATAGAATATGATCCGCGTCGCAAAAGTATGAAACTATCAAAGTGTCGTTGAGAGCTTGATTCAGGATAAAGTTACCCAGACACACGCTGATTCTATCTAAAGGTAGTAACAACATAATGCAGAAAAGAAGAAACACCTACTATGATAACCTTACTATGATCTTATTTACCTATAGTTAACCATTTTATTGATCACAAACGACGAAAATAGGACAAATAAAAGAGACAATACTTATAACAAAAAAAAGTGTAGTTAAGTAATTTAGTGAATTTCTGTGGAAATCAAACCTACGACCACCGGATCGAGAGTCCAAAGTTCAGGCCACTAGACCACGGAGGCAGTAAAACATGCAATATTCTGCACTTACTTCTCGTAACTCCACTCCATCCGGAGCGAAATTGTGAACGGATTCAAGCGGATATTGAAATTTCAAGCCGCGATACACTCGCCATATGAACTAGAAGCTGAGTATCGTAAAGTTTTGTTTTACATCAAACAAGCTGCCAATATCCTACCAATATTATTAACGCACTAATGCAAAAAAATATTAAAAAATCAGGAATCCACACCAAAGGCAATAAGGTAAGATTTATAAGTTTAAGCTGTCCGTCCTCTTACGCAACTGCAATCTCATGATGAGCTGTATATGTATTGTTTTGACGAAGCAATATTTTATTTATATGGAAAAGTGGTACAAAACCTTCGTGTTAGACTCGCATCTTGGTCAGTTATTTTTTATTTTCAAATAAACTTTCAAGTGCAATTGTTACTGAAAAGGTTATCCCCAAACATCAAGTCCCAAAAGTGTTGTTGAACAAACACAAGAGGACACGTTTTTGAATAATAAGTTGGAAGTTTCTAGGTGTTTGGTAAACTTCACACTTCTAAGTTTGATTGAGATCGGTGTCCCGTTACCTGGGGTTTGCGCGAGCAACCGAGCTAAAGTTATTAGAAAACTTTGAATGCTCTTCAATTTTATAATAATAGAAAGATTCCTAAAGCCCAGTCCGTGAAGACACTGGCCTCGATACCAGTTAGGAGTTCGATTGCTATTTGTGAAAATAGATTTGAATGCGCAGTTTCATTATGTTCGTTTATTTCGATCATCATTCGATCATAAATAGTTTCATTACATGATTATTAATTATAATCATAAAATATAGGTACTTAGTGAATTATTTCTGTCGCGTTGCTACAAACTTATATCAGTACCTACTTAGTCACACGGATGATTGTCAAGTGGGATATCTAAGGAATAATTGCCCCTATTCGTAAAAAAACACCAAATTCCTAACATCTTTCCAACATGAGCGGACGTCAGCAGCAGACACGCTCTTATTTTGATCCTGTTAGTTGGAGAATCTATGGATCATGCTATGGATAAAGCTTAAATGTGAACTGAAGACGTAAGTGTCATCTAAATTTTTGAACAAATTTTAACTGACTGGATGAAAAAGTTGGTCTGTTTATATTATTGTCCCTTATTTTTGGCTGAAGGATGACGGAAAATTACAGGTAAGGCCTTATTTTAGAAATGTGGGCTTGTTACCATGTTATATGTTAAATCCAGCTATTAGGTTAATATAGTGCTAACTTACTTACATTAAACCGGAGCGTACTTACGCTTAATAAAAAATGACATGCAGTTTGGTATAAAAAAATGCGGGATATCAAGTGAAGATAAGTCAAGTAAGGGCTAACTGGAAGAATCCGCTGTGGATTCTGCAGGATTTGATCACGGTGGGTGCGCTTTGCGAGAATTAACAATTCCAAAGTTTTTGATCCGATTATCTTACCTCAGAATCGATTTGATGATCTTCGCTCTTAACCGTTGTTATAGCCGAGTTTCGAGTTTCTTTTTTGTGATCAGATGATGAAAGCTTAAATATTGCTATCGATTGGGTTAAAACACGACTTCACTATATTTTCCTCAAACAGGCATGCTGTAAAAACCCAGGGAAGCCACGTCTTTGCGCGTCTGATTCTGCGGCAACTTTTGCGTCTGTTTTGGCGTCTGTTTCTGCGGCGGCGTCTAAATTGACAGGCCATGACCAATATAGACCAAGAGCATGATGCCGATACACTTGTCTAAAGTTTTGATAATATTAAATAAATGATACCATTTTGAATTAATGATGCCTGTATAGCAAAACAATACCTATTTATTGTTTGTAATCCAGTAGATTACCAATTTAACTTTTTGATGTACATAATTGGAACACATACAAAATGAAGGAGACATTATTTACGAACTATATACTTTTTTATTTCGATTATATTTCGATTGGTAGACGTTTGATAAGTTTTCATTGAGGTTTGCCACACTCCATGCATACGTTTCATCTGTTTCGATGGTCATCATTTATCGCTAGGTTGACTCCTGTACTAAGAAGCCGCGACCAAATGCGCGAATTTATGTAAACATGTCACGTAATGTCAATATATGTCTAATATATGCCATGTCAAAACCATGGACTTATTGCTAATAACAGGACTGAGCACTAGGTATAAAAAATTGACATTCTAATACAAGTTCATAGGGTGTAGGTAACGCCCTATGAACTTGTATTTAATATTGAATATGGTCTGCCAGAGCTATCATATAAAAAACGAGTCGAGTGAGATAGAACTCGTATCGAACGAGATACGTGATTTCTTTGTCCCTTTGTAATCGTTCATTTCATAAGTAAAAAGCATAATTAAAAGCAAATATCATACATAAAAATAAATAAAAGCAACTAGGGGAGACTGTTCCGTAACCGTATGGCTAAGGCTCAGTAACAAATAAAACAAAATATTGTTTAGTCAACATTTTTGATTATCAATCTTCCTACTATCTCTTTCTTAAACTTTACTATTTCCTATTTTAGATATCGCCGACTCCCGCTATATATCGCCGCAGATAAGCTTTTAAATAAGCTTGAGCAACTTCAAATCAAAATTCGTTTATTTTTGGACTTAAATGTCAATCAAGAAAACGGACTTGCATGCAATAACACACCTCTAGCAGAATTTGAAATATACCAGAAAAATAAATTTTAATTACCTAATAACGATAATAAGTGCAGTGCATCATACGATATTACCCCAGTATACGGTTTTAAACAAACAAACAAACAAACAAACATTGAATGTGCCAGCCGCATCTCCTCCCGGGTAGGTATATACTTTAAAAACCAGCTAAGGAATTCGAGAGTTTCAGTATTATTTTTTAATTTAGGCGATAACTCAAGTTCAACATTGGTAGCAATTCATGGTTGCAAAATACGCGACTTAACTAATATAAGTCCATACATGTCATTTTCTACCATGAGAGAACAGAACCGGATGGCAATAATTTTAGTTGAGATTTAGTCGGGATGGTTACGAATCGGGGCCATTATAACTGTTTAACAGGGGTATCAAAGCACGTATGTGTTTGAGTTATAATGTGTGCAAAGCGCGAAAGTCTTCAAATAAAATTTTTTGTTACTGCTGTTTTGCTGACGTCTGATTGGTGGTCCACTGTTAGCAGAATTACGGTAATAAGTGCAGTGCACCATAGGATATTACCCCGGTATACGGTTTTGGAACTTTTGGAACGGTCTCCTTTATTCAAAAGGGACAGAGAGTTCACATCTAGCTATCTCGCACGGCACATTTTCTTGTTGCCGGAGCTCAGTCCTGTTAACATATTGTCCATGTCCGTGCCAGATAACTTTGCGGTTATGTATGGCGCTAGTGTCTTTAGAACATGACACTTTGGAGACTGGAAAAATTAGTTCCATTTTTCTTCACGCGCAAAGTTATTTGGCACGGACTCATGGTCAAAACATGTTAGGGCTGCCAGGTGAAAATATTTTGCAATCTTATCACAGCGTAGTAGTTCTCCAACTGAAATTATATGACGGAAATTTTTAACTATTTATTACATAAAAACTTAAACATTTAAAAAAAATATACTAAGTGACCCACATCCAAAAAGCTATATACCTACTATTCACATTAAAAAGCTTGTAGCTGTAAAATTATTCTAATGTAATGTTTTTATCGCGGAACATTGACAGAAATTTCCGTCAATCAGGAGAACTACCCAGTACAAGGAGGTTTTATTCTGAGTATCACGGTGCAAAAGTCGGATTAAAAATATATATATTTAATCATTTATTATTGCACACAAATAACATCCTAATAAAAGTAAACAAAGAACCTGATACAGACAATGGGCCCGATTCGTAACCATCACGACTTAACTAAATCTCAACTAGAATTATTGCCATCCCGTACTCTTCCCTCATGATAGAAAGTGACAGGTTTGGACTTATTAGTTAACCACGAATTGCTGCCATTGCTCTATAGAGAAAAATCTTACAACAGACGTTTTGAAGCAACCATTCGCGGACTGGCAAACACGTAAAAGCCAATTGCTGAATTCGGGGTTTGGCAGGTATGTAAAACGACCAATCCGCGGAGTGGTACTGATGAAATGCCAGCCCGCGAAGTGAGCAGTTTTTGATTCAACCACACCGCGAAATGGCATAGAAGAAATGCCAGATACCGAACTAAATAAAAAAAACGCTGTCATGGGTCGTCGGGTCAACATGGATCGTGTCGGCGGAGATGAGTTGTCAGTGCGGGGAAGAGTTATCAGTGCGGTGCGGGGTGAGTTGTCAGTGCGGGGTGAGTTGTCTGGGCGGGGATGAGTTGTCAGAGCGCGATAAGTTGTCGGTGCGGGATAAATTGTCAGCGCATCATAAGTTGTCTGACACTGACAACTTATCCCCGCACTAACAACTCATCCTACACTGACAACTCGTCCCCCACTGACAACTCATCCCGCACTGACAACTCATCCATGCACTGACAACTCATCCCACACTGACAACTCATCCCTGCACTGACAACTCATCCCGCACTGACAACTCATCCCCGCGCTGACAAATCATCCCCTCTCTGACAACTCATCCCTGCACTGACAACCCATCCCCGCACTGACAACTCATCCCCGTACTGACAACTCATCCCACACTGACAACTCATCCCCACACTGACAACTCATCCCACACTGACAACTCATCCCCCAATGACAACTCATCCCGCACTGATAACTCATCCCCGCACTGTCAACTCATCCCGCGCTGACAATTTATCCCACACTGACAACTCATCCCCGTTCTGATAACTCATCCCGCACTGATAACTTAACCCCGCACTGACAACTCATTCCCGCAGACATGACCCATGTTGACCCGACGTCCCATGACATCGTTTTTTTTTTAATGTAGTTCGGGGTCTGGCATTTTGTCAATACCACTCCGCGGATTGGTCGTTTTACATACCTGCCAAACCCCGAATTCGGCAATTGGCTGTTTCGGGTTTGCCAGTCCGCGGAATGATCATCAATGATCGTTTTAGAACGCTCAATGGCCGAAATGAGCGATTTCGGGGATTGTGCGTAACATATCTACTAACTATTATTAAGTTAGTAAAAAATCGACCGTTTTCCGTGACGAGATAAAAAAAAACCTAAAATTATACAAGTGGCAGCCCTAAAACCGTACTGATTTGGCAGATGTTTGGCAGACGCACGGGCGATTTTTTTGACATTCGCAATTCGCACCGCCGGACGCCGAAACACGTGGCCTCTCTCCGAAAGACGTGGCCTCTCCCATACATTCCCATACGTTTGTTTTTTTCGCAAGACGCGCCGCCAGTTTTGACGCAAGAAAATTCGCGCATGCGAAAAAGACGTGGCTTCCGCCTAAGGGATTCGAGGGTTTCAGTGTATTGCAATTTATAGACGATGGGCTGATAACCTGTCACTATAGCAATATACATAATGTCTGTAATAACCCTCGAAACTTGTCTGACGTGGCGAAACGTCTTTTGTTTAGGTCGTTTTTGCTCTGCCTACCCCACTAGGGATAAAGGCGTGATTTGTGTACGTATGTATCTATGTGTTAAGTGATTTTATGTACAGTCGAATTGCCCCCATTGGCAGTCTTAAAATAAAAAATCTAGTTTTATTTGTTACAGTTCTGTTAAATTTAAAACCCGTTTTATGTTAAAACTAGTACACTTCTTTTTCTTTTCCTGAATAAAATTCCTGGCGTAAGTTGTTCAGTTTCGTTGACTGAGCAACCCCTATCAGTTTGCGGGAAGCTGTCTCTTACACCCCGTATACTTACCAACCATTAGTTGTTTATATTTTACTGATTTGTACAGGTCTGCATTTGTTTAAAAATCTCCTCTTGTAGTAAATACGAGGAAGTGCATATTAAAGCTACGATCAGTTGAGCGGGAATAGAAACTAGCTTTATTTAAACCTTATTTATTAACAAAATCAAATCTCTGAGCGTACTACTTAACCTCCTGCGAAAATAGGCGAATTCACGATGTTTCAATTTACTAGGGATTAGTGTACAGAGCGTTTCCACTAACCAGTTTGGTTAGACCTCCACGTCGTATCTCCCCTAAACGTTTTGCAGGAGAAATACTTTGGTAATCGACAATTAGGGTTCAAGTAATTTTGGATGTGTGATCGTCGACTGTGTCTCGAGCTCTCAGGAGCTATCATACTAGAGAGACTGAGATAAGACTGTCCATTACGTCTCTAGTTACCTTATCTTCTTGCTTTGAGGTCCTTCATAAAGCAATGGAATTTGAACTACCAAAATGATTGTGGGAAGGAAAATCTGTTTTCGGTATCAAATCCTAAGACGTGACTCCACGCGAATAAAGGGATCTGTTTAAGACCCTAAGATGGGCTTTGGCATTACTTAATAGAAGCCTACTTAAGGATAGCCGGATTACCAATAAATAGGAAAGGTTTACAGGAATTTATACATAAAATATATTAAAGGGGTGAATATGAAGATTGTTAGTTTATAATGTAGACACAGAAGGTAAAATATATTTTTATCTAGTCTAGATAAAATATTATTAACAAAAATTCCTGTCTTCATAATAACCACTGTATTTGATTGGTTTTTAATGTCAAGCTTTCATTTGATGCAGATGTACGTACTATTATCAAAGATGAAAAGAAGGTTTTCGTTTTACGTTATCCTTCTTTCATAAATTATTATAATTCAGGATAAGCATCTACCAACGTAAATATTTGAAAAAACAATGAACACAATAACCGGAACATTTATGCAAGTCATAGCACATTATTCGTCAAAGATGGTCGAGGGTCATATTTTCATAGATTTTCCAACAGAAAAATGTTTCTGGCATTCTTACAAATATAAATTCTGGTTACTTTTAGAATACCAACCGATTTGATAAAATCACTATGAGGTCCTTAGATCCCAAAGATTAATCCTAAAGAGTCTGCTTTGCGTGTCGACGGCAAAAGTCACTCGTAATTAGACCAGTGTCTTTTAATTCGTTTTCAGTATTGGAACAGGCCCTACTAAATCAACAATCAGGTGATCAATTCCACTCGGTCTCGTGTTCAGTTGCAATGAGGCAAGAAGCAGAGGCGCCGTTACAAATGACTGCAGGAAACAATGCCCATCAATAATCCGTACAGAAACACCCTGTATATAAACGGCGGCTGATAAAGCGACGGTATCTGTCCATTGCGTGCTTTGGCTTTCGACTTTGAGCTACGATATTTAAAACTATGAGGCGGTTTCAAAACTATGACACTAGGGTTTACCGGGTCAAGATGAAGAGTTTTGACCCCATTAAATTTATCACCTATTCTCAATTATACTACTTTCAGATCAATTAGTAAAATATTGATGTCATCACATCTGAGATTAAAAATTTAATATCTTTACTTTAGGTAGACTCATTTCTTAAGTATTTACTTTTACTTTCTCATTATACGCCTTAATTTGATGACCTATAATTTTAATTTTAAGGTAAAAACTAATGTATTGCAAAAAAAATTATGATCGCTAAACGTGGTGCCGATGCATATCAGTGTTCAGCGAGACGCATTGCCGCGAACCTTCTATTAATTTTATTAGGGCGATAAAATAATAATAATTCTAAGGAATGGCATGACCGGAAATAATATCAGGCAGCACTAAATACGGAATGTGACCACCCCACCATTCTTTTAGCGATATTGGGTGAATTTTGCGAGGTGTGGCAACCCAATAATTCTTAAGGAATTTTACGAGGGCTCAGGCTCACTCTACTTATATTTTTTAATCAAGTGAGTGTTCGATGACGAGAAGACAGCTTGTGAAAATTAAATTTACTGGAATTTATCTAATTTTATTATTGCGTTAGTAGGTAAATCTATCAGTCTCTTAACAGTTTGTATTTAATCTGGTAGATTAAATAACGTTAAGCACTGATTGACTGTGAAATAAGTAGATAGGAGCTTGGATTTTGAGCGTCTATTGAGAGTTAGTTGATTACATGACTACTAAAATTCAAATTTACATGGCGTAATAAGTGCAAAATACTACAGTTTGTTTTCAAAACATTATTAAATTGAACAAGGTAAGGCATCCAGAAAACTATTTAGTGCTAAAAGGTCAATAAAACGGTCCGGTTAAACCGCAACACAGGGGAGCGCTACAAAAGAAATTCCGCATAACCTGACGGTCAGTTCATACCGGGAAGCGACGCGATACGATGCGGCGCGAAGCTGCTTGAAGATGCATCTCGCTGTACCACGAAGTGAAAGGCTATACTGGCTGAATTCCTACTGGTAGGGCTAGACTGGTAGGGATACTTGGAACGGGGGGAATTTTCGAGTTCTATCAATGAAAATGTCTATCGGTTAGCATAATAAATAAATAAAGTTGTTTAGTATTTGTATTATGCTCTGAAAAAGTGCGCACCGCGTGGCGTCGCTTCTCTTTTCGGTGTGAATTGACCCTAAACCAGTGAAACTATTATAAATAACTCCCTTCTAGCTCACAAACAGAACAAAGGCGAATTTATTAGTGCACAACAGGAATTTAGTGGCGTGAAGCGTGAACAGCTCCAATTTGTCTTCCACTAATATCCAGCTATACCGACCTAATTGAATTAGGAACACTCCCGGATATTTGAAACAAGTCTTTCCCGTGGAAATTGAAAAATGATTGGATTAGATTGTTCCAGATTACACCCTTGGAATGTTGCACAAGGGCTTGATTCATGAAGTTGAAATGTAATCGTCGTCTATGCCAGATTCATGTTCAGTACGTGGAACCATGGTGCCAGAGCTTTAATTCTGCAGAATTGTCTTGGATTTTGTACTTTATTGGTATTGTGCAAAGTTCGTTTGTTATGTTATTGTTTACCATCGAATGATATTTACCATCTTATTTCTAGCTTGAAGATGAAATGTTTGGAGCATTTTTCGCTGCCGAAACAGAAACGTCCGTTTCAACAGTCTGTCCATTTCTGAACGAGAACATTCAAACAAAAATCCTCTCAATTTATTTGCGTCACAGCTTCCGGAAATTTCTGTAAGAACAGGACCAATAAATACTATGTATTGTACACACAAAAACTACACTACAGATAACAATATTATAGGTAGGCATAACAAACAACTATGCGTTTAATGCCATCATTGCGCTAACATCATAACAGAACTGCAGATGGGATAATAGCCATCCTTTTTCCTCACGCTGTGTCGTGCCTGAACCCTTTCCTTGGAAGCAATAAATTACTTATATAGTAATGAAGGTTTGCTTCTACTAAGGGTTTCCTACTTTTGTTTGAGATATTTGCAGCTTCTTTTTTCAGTCCTACCAAATAATTTTTATCTTTTTATCAAAAAAAAATTCCAAAATATATTTTTTTTAACGCCATGTTTGTTTGGATCTTGCACCTTGAATTTGAATTGAAGATGGATTTTTAAATTTCAGCATATCATTATGGGAGTTAATCTGTAACACTTGGTTCAATTGACTGTTTGTTTCTAAACAAAGTGTGGTTTAGTCGCGTTGTTTTTAAGCTAACTAGTGGGAGTCTGTACCTTTCTCTCCTTTTATAATTTATCAATAATTTACGTGAAATTTTGGCAGAATTGTGACTACACAAAAGCCATTAATTAAGAATTGAATTAAGCTAACTAGTGATCAGATCAAATTACATTTACGGTAAAGATTCAATAGTAGGTATGATCAAAATGAATTAAATGAATTATCCTTAGGTAAAGAACGTAAAGTGAGTGAGAATAAGTATTAGGGGTAAAAGAAACTCGCGAGTAGTTATTATCAGCAAGTGCGAGTATGATGGATGATCACAGAGAGCAATGCCGGATCTCTACTGAATTTACTGAATATTTAGTAAGCATTTCTTATTGAAAACACTTTCAATAGTAATACAGTTTTGCATGTCTGCAATTTTTTTTCTGTATGTGGACAATATCATACCAGTAACCGGAAATTAGTAGATCAGGAATTAACAGGATTGGAATATGTGGTGGAACAATAAATAATGATTTATTGATAACGCAGTATTGGTGTATTTATTAAGCTTTCTTTTATCAAATGAATAGTTTTGTGTGTTCTACGCTGTCTTTAACTTATGATTAAACTGCAGTTCTTATTATATCTGGCCTGTCTCTAAGGACGATTTTGGAGTCATCTTTAAAGGTAAGAGCCTTATCAATCTGCCATTCCCTCAAAGTCACCACCTGAGTTCCAGGCACAACATTTTCATCAACGTACCTCGCCCTATAGAGTTCTTCTCTGTAGGTCCTCAGCTGTTCTTTTATATACTCTATGGGCACTTTTGTGATCGCCAGTATTCTAGGCTTAGATTGGTCAGCTTCGGCTATTTTCTTTGCCTCATATAGCTCGTAGAAAAGAAATTTATCGTGAGGTCTCGGTTTTCGCAAGAACACAGCGTAGTCGTAGCCCAAATGCAGAAAGCCGCGAAGTTTGTAGTCGGACTTGTAGCCGTCTATAAACTGGAATAGTTTGTGTAGTCGCACTCCATGGGCCTCCAGAAGAAAGAAAGATAGAAGTAAGATGAACGAGTGCTGCAAATAAATATTCTAGTTAACATAAAACTCAAGTTCACATTTATTTATCAAGATTTCACCCTCTTCTGTTTCTAAATTATTTAGGTATATAGCGGAAGTAATAACGGACATGACCTCAACTTTTGGTGATTTAGTTTTTTGCCTCTCTGGATGTGTTCACTAGGTCATTTTAAGTATTTTTTGTTCTTTTGGATTTTAGAAAATTATAATGCTTAGTATTCATTTTCAAATTTTTAAAAAAGCTATATTTCCATATATATTACAACATAATCCTTAATGTTAATACATAATCAAATATTTTTTATCATTATTCTCACTATTTTTCACATGAAGAATTTGATTTTATTAAGTAGGCATTTGACTTTTGGTTGCTTCTAAAATCTGTATTTATTAGATGGCGCTGAATAATAATAAGACGCGACCCAGATTCATTTCAAAGGAATTAATTTTCATTTCATTAAATATGATTGGAATTATATTTTAAATCACTGAAAGCATTCCTTTAGCAGAGGAAAGTTATTATTGATGGGACTAGATTTTTTTTGATAGATGTTAGGCGGAAGCCACGTTCTTTTCGCATGCGCGAATTTTCTTGCGTCAAAACTGGCGGCGCGTCTTGCGAAAAAAACAAACGTATGGGAATGTATGGGAGAGGCCACGTCTTTCGGAGAGAGGCCACGTGTTTCGGCGTCCGGCGGTAAGAATTGCGAATGTCAAAAAAATCGCCCGTGCGTCTGCCAAACATCTGCCAAATCAGTACGGTTTTAGGGCTGCCACTTGTATAGTTTTAGTTTTTTTTTTATCTCGTCACGGAAAACGGACGATTTTTTACTAACTTAATAATAGTTAGTAGATATGTTATGCACAATCCCAGTTATCAGTGCGGGATGAGTTATCAGAACGGGGATGAGTTGTCAGTGTGGGATAAATTGTCAGCGCGGGATGAGTTGACAGTGCGGGGATGAGTTATCTGTGCGGGATGAGTTGTCAGTGGGGGATGAGTTGTCAGTGTGGGATGAGTTGTCAGTGTGGGGATGAGTTGTCAGTGTGGGGATGAGTTGTCAGTACGGCGATGAGTTGTCAGTGCGGGGATGGGTTGTCAGTGCAGGGATGAGTTGTCAGAGAGGGGATGATTTGTCAGCGCGGGGATGAGTTGTCAGTGCGGGATGAGTTGTCAGTGCAGGGATGAGTTGTCAGTGTGGGATGAGTTGTCAGTGCATGGATGAGTTGTCAGTTCGGGATGAGTTGTCAGTGGGGGACGAGTTGTCAGTGTAGGATGAGTTGTTAGTGCGGGGATAAGTTGTCAGTGTCAGACAACTTATGATGCGCTGACAATTTATCCCGCACCGACAACTTATCGCGCTCTGACAACTCATCCCCGCCCAGACAACTCATCCCACACTGACAACTCACCCCGCACCGCACTGATAACTCTTCCCCGCACTGACAACTCATCTCCGCCGACACGATCCATGTTGACCCGACGACCCATGACAGCGTTTTTTTTATTTAGTTCGGTATCTGGCATTTCTTCTATGCCATTTCGCGGTGTGGTTGAATTAAAAACTGCTCACTTCGCGGGCTGGCAATTCATCAGTACCACTCCGCGGATTGGTCGTTTTACATACCTGCCAAACCCCGAATTCAGCAATTGGCTTTTACGTGTTTGCCAGTCCGCGAATGGTTGCTTCAAAACGTCTGTTGTAAGATTTTTCTCTATAGAGCAATGGCAGCAATTCGTGGTTAACTAATAAGTCCAAACCTGTCACTTTCTATCATGAGGGAAGAGTACGGGATGGCAATAATTCTAGTTGAGATTTAGTTAAGTCGTGATGGTTACGAATCGGGCCCATTGTCTGTATCAGGTTCTTTGTTTACTTTTATTAGGATGTTATTTGTGTGCAATAATAAATGATTTAATATATATATTTTTAATCCGACTTTTGCACCGTGATACTCAGAATAAAACCTCCTTGTACTGGGTAGTTCTCCTGATTGACGGAAATTTCTGTCAATGTTCCGCGATAAAAACATTACATTAGAATAATTTTACAGCTACAAGCTTTTTAATGTGAATAGCTTTTTGGATGTGGGTCACTTAATATATTTTCTTTTAAATGTTTAAGTTTTTATGTAATAAATAGTTAAAAATTTCCGTCATATAATTTCAGTCGGAGAACTACTACGCTGTGATAAGATTGCAAAATATTTTCACCTGGCAGCCCTAACATGTTTTGACCATGAGTCCGTGCCAAATAACTTTGCGCGTGAAGAAAAATGGAACTAATTTTTCCAGTCTCCAAAGTGTCATGTTCTAAAGACACTAGCGCCATACATAACCGCAAAGTTATCTGGCACGGACATGGACAATATGTTAACAGGACTGAGCTCCGGCAACAAGAAAATGTGCCGTACGAGATAGCTAGATGTGAACTCTCTGCCCCTTTTGAATAAAGGAGACCGTTCCAAAAGTTCCAAAACCGTATACCGGGGTAATATCCTATGGTGCACTGCACTTATCACCGTAATTCTGCTAGCAGTGGACCACCAATCAGACGTCAGCAAAACAACAGTAACAAAAAATTTTATTTGAAGACTTTCGCGCTTTGCACACATTATAACTCAAACACATACGTGCTTTGATACCCCTGTTAAACAGTTATAATGGCCCCGATTCGTAACCATCCCGACTTAACTAAATCTCAACTAAAATTATTGCCATCCGGTTCTGTTCTCTCATGGTAGAAAATGACAGGTATGGACTTAGGTATATTAGTTAAGTCGCGTATTTTGCAACCATGAATTGCTACCAATGTTGAACTTGAGTTATCGCCTAAATTAAAAAATAATACTGAAACTCTCGAATTCCTTAGCTGGTTTTTAAAGTATATACCTACCCGGGAGGAGATGCGGTTGGCACATTCAATGTTTGTTTGTTTAAAACCGTATACTGGGGTAATATCGTATGATGCACTGCACTTATTATCGTTATTAGGTAATTAAAATTTATTTTTCTGGTATATTTCAAATTCTGCTAGCGGTGTGTTATTGCATGCAAGTCCGTTTTCTTGATTGACATTTAAGTCCAAAAATAAACGAATTTTGATTTGAAGTTGCTCAAGCTTATTTAAAAGCTCATCTGCGGCGATATATAGCGGGAGTCGGCGATATCTAAAATAGGAAAGAGTAAAGTTTAAGAAAGAGATAGTAGGAAGATTGATAATCAAAAATGTTGACTAAACAATATTTTGTTTTATTTGTTACTGAGCCTTAGCCATACGGTTACGGAACAGTCTCCCCTAGTTGCTTTTATTTATTTTTATGTATGATATTTGCTTTTAATTATGTTTTTTACTTATGAAATGAACGATTACAACGGGACAAAGAAATCACGTATCTCGTTCGATACGAGTTCTATCTCACTCGACTCGTTTTTTATATGATAGCTCTGGCAGACCATATTCAATATTAAACACAAGTTCATAGGGCGTTACCTACACCCTATGAACTTGTATTAGAATGTCAATTTTTTATACCTAGTGCTCAGTCCTGTTATTAGCAATAAGTCCATGGTTTTGACATGGCATATATTAGACATATATTGACATTACGTGACATGTTTACATAAATTCGCGCATTTGGTCGCGGCTTCTTAGTACAGGAGTCAACCTAGCGATAAATGATGACCATCGAAACAGATGAAACGTATGCATGGAGTGTGGCAAACCTCAATGAAAACTTATCAAACGTCTACCAATCGAAATATAATCGAAATAAAAAAGTATATAGTTCGTTAATAATGTCTCCTTCATTTTGTATGTGTTCCAATTATGTACATCAAAAAGTTAAATTGGTAATCTACTGGATTACAAACAATAAATAGGTATTGTTTTGCTATACAAGCATCATTAATTCAAAATGGTATCATTTATTTAATATTATCAAAACTTTAGACAAGTGTATCGGCATCATGCTCTTGGTCTATATTGGTCATGGCCTGTCAATTTAGACGCCGCCGCAGAAACAGACGCCAAAACAGACGCAAAAGTTGCCGCAGAATCAGACGCGCAAAGACGTGGCTTCCCTGTTAAAGGCCTATTAGTATTTGAAAACGAATTATCGGGTCGTTCTTCGACTTAAAAACCCATTCGATAGAAGAATTATTCAGTTTTTGTATCTTAGAAAATCAAACATAAATAGGAACCTACATCATCTTTAATTTAAATACTTACCCAAATCATAATATCACAAAAATCCACATAAAACTTAACTAAAAAATAAAATAGCTATACACGTGTCATGGAAAATAAATAAAAAAATCTAGCGATTAATCTTTTTACGACGAAAGCAATAACATTTTGAAATGTAAATATCGAAACGGGAAACGATTCCAATATGTTTTTAGGAATATTATTTGAGTGTATCAGAACCGCAAATATTTTTTTAGCGTTCCGTAGTCGAGTAGGAAATCCTTATGTGTTTGTTTGTTTATCTTTTTCGAAATATCTCGTAGCGTTTAACTGAAAATAAAGTATCACAATTTTAACGTGCAAGCCCAGATTACTTATAAGCGCGGCGGGTGCAAGCATACGAATAGATTACGTACGTGATAGTAAAATAAAGTAAGACCTAATAATTATAATATCAGCTATTAGAAAGATTTTTTTCAAACATATACGTATATCTGGATGCATATTGCGAGAATTGGTGGGAGGAGCAGTGGGACAATATAGGCTAGTAGTAATAGTAATACGTATATAGTTTGATTTTTGGCAATCGTAGGTTAAAAAAATAAGTGAACTTGTTATTGCAGGTTTTTTTTTTAGAAAATAACAGGAACACGTGTATTTTAATCGAAAACAGGTCTAAATGTGATAAAGAGAAATGCGTTTTCCGCTAAACCAATCCCAGGGGTGTTTACACCTGGATCCCGCATTTTTGCGGATTGAAAAAGGAGGTTATAGAATCCCTGGAGAAGGAACAGGAAAGAGATTTTTGCTAAAATACATTTTGTACATTTTGTATATTAAATCTCGAACAAAAATGTTGCAAAAACAACATGTTGCATTGTGATATTGCTGAGCATATAGGTAGGTACATTTTGTGGTAGTGGTATGGTAGTTTAAGATTTAGTTCAATTTAAATACTTATATAAAAAATTTGGATGGTAGCTGCGACAGATGCCAGTCAGGAGGAAAACTAAAAAAAAAAAGTATGGTAGCTGCGACTGATGCTATTGAGAAGGAAAAAAAAAGAAAATGTATCTGAAATCTATAGGAATTGCATCTGTCACAGCTACCATTTGGTTACCATCCTATTTTTGTTTTCAAGTATTTTGTAGTTAAAGTAAAAAAAGTATCACATTTTTTAACCATCTCATACCATGATAATTAAATATTTAGCCACGCACAATCTAATTTATAGGCAAGTAATGTTGTTTTTATTTACAGTATTTGAATAAAACATTTTGCTAGCTATTCCTACTTAATCGTAACCCCGTACATCAGATGTTACAGAAATAAATCACCTAAACTGATAAGTAGTAGATCTATCTCATCGGATACCTGTATCTATTTTTCCCACAGGAGCATCTATAGCTCAAACTATAAATTAAACTGGACCGAGTGCGGCATCCAAGTACGTTGCCAAGAAGGTTTATCTCACAATGTACCGAGGTAAGAGTTAAACTATATTGTCCGAGCGATCCTAGCAAACGTACCTACAGAGACAAATTTAAAAAGTTCCATTTCAAACGAACTCTTCCTTATCGATACAACTTTTGTCAGACACTAGATAGCACCAGGTTGTTTGGAAACTTTACAAGTCTCATTCATCGGGTCTTATAGAAAAGTAGACATAAGAATCGTACTTCCATGCTGGATTGAGAGTGATATAAAAACAGAATGTGCCAGCTGTATCTCCTCTCGGGCATGCCGTAAAAATCAGCTAACAGATTCGAGGGTTTCAGTATTGTAATTTAGGCGATGGGCTGACAACCTGTCGCTAGTTATAGCAATATACAGATCAATCTGGAATAATCCTCAAAACTTGTCAGATGTGGCAGGACAACATCTGTTTAGGTCGTTTATGCTCTGCCTACCCTACCCTATTAGGGATAAATTATGCGTGATTATATGTATTAATAATAGTAGAAAATTCCAGGAAGCTTAATCAAATCCATATTCTCGGAATATTTTCCGTACATGCTATATTTGGTTGAGTATTTCCATGAGTATTTCCGGCATTGGTTGATAGACAGGCCTTTCAGGAGACTATTAGCTCTCTCCGTCTCCTGAAAGGCCTGTCTATCAACCAATGCCGGAAATACTCATGGAAATACTCAACCAATTATAGCATGTACGGAAAATATTCCGAGAATATGGATCTTGATCTTAGCTTCCTGACTTTTTGTCGTGTCCAGACAATAGTGTCTTAATGCTGTTATTAACTAGCTATTCCTTGGAACTTCAAGCATTAACCCTGCGAGATAATCCTTTCGTATTTTCTTGAGTAATGTTTCTTTATTAAACTTCATTTTTCTATACTTAATTGTGGTAAAATATAATAGGGAAACCACCACTTCCTGGTATTCTTAATTAGTCGGTTTTCATAATTATATTGCAGTTCATTTTATACACATTCTAGTAACTTATACTCTTATTAAAGGGTAAAAGTTAAGTGACTCTGTTAACGTCTATACTATACTGGTAGGGGTTGTTCAGTCAACGAAACTGAACAACTTATATACCCAGGAAATTCTTTCAGGAAATGATTTTTTTTTTCAGCTTTCCCATACAAATTGTCTGGATTGTTTTTTATTTCCTGTTTTATTTCCAGTTTATGGTACGCTGTCCCTTACACCCAGTGTAATAAGTAACTCTGTTATTTATAGACAGACACTAAAAGAGTCGGATAGATTTTTATCAAATTTCCAATAAGTTTCTCTAATAATAACACAAAGGATATTATTTACCATAGGAAACAACACCATTTGTACAATGTAAAAATTACAATGTTTCTATTGTATAAATATCTTAAGTTTTTTTAGAAGCACCACAAGGGAAAAACGACCAACGATTTCCTTAGTTACATACCAGGAAAACGGCTTCGCTACTTACGAACGGATTTTTATTTGCTTCGAGTTAACACGTTACTTGGTTTAACTGTAGGACAGACCTCGAAACGGATGAAGTTTTTTCTGAAATTTATTTATGTATTTTCATGTAATTAACTACCTACCAACTTTCCTGGTTGCAGAGCAACCTTCACTTTTTATTTTCGGATAAGTTTCAATTATTGGAATACAGAATTAAAAATCATTACCGTAATGCGTCAAACGTTCAAATAAATTAATCTACAAATTGAATGTACACGCGAACGGCTGAAAAACGATTCCAATGGTGACAACCGCCCAGCCTTTATTGGCCGATACAGAATTGAACGAGCACTAATTAATATTAATCTGTAACATGATCGTATTGATTGCACCAATTTCCGCCCATTACCATAAAAGCATTCTTTTTATTTGCACCTATTTTGTACTGGACTAAAGGTACTCCGTGGTACGGACGGCTTTACTCAACAAGCAACTTGAAAATCTACCTAGCTCAATTACGCGCCTCGATATGATTTTCGTCATAGCATACGCGCGTAACTTCACTAGGGTATATTATATTTATATACCAGGTGTAAGGGACAGCGTCCCGCAAACTGATACGGGTTGCTCAGTCAACGATAGTGAACAACTATCACCAGGATTTTTTTTTAGGAAATGAAAATAAAATTAGCTTTTCCATACAAATTGTCTGATCGAGGTGGTCATTTTGTACACGTTTCGTAATTAACTTAGACTAGAAGATGAGTTATGTCGAAACGATCGATATTTATAAATTATAACATCATATCAATCAACATAAATTATTAATTTTATACAACATACCTATTACCTATGTACATATTTGACAGAATGAACATTGCAAATCTTCATAGACGTCAAATACGTGTGTCATTTATTATGATAATCGTATTTACTATGTAGACTGTATTTAAAACTACTAATCTATCATATTCTGTTGTAAGAAAAGTCGTATCTCGTATCACTGTACTTCGAAAATAACATTGTATTTTAGATGCGTGATTTATTGATTAAATATATCGAGTACCTACTTACCTACCTTTGATAAAAAATTGTTGACTCATTGAAACTCTGTTCATAAAATTCCTTTGTAGATTTACTGATGTGGAGCTTTTCGACTTGATCAAAAGGTACTTAAGTTACATAAATGTGAATTATAACTTTTCAAGCGAACATTTATTGGAAATGAGGCCTTTTTATCTGCTAATGAAATATAAAGCTAAGAATACAGAGTATAAAAAAGTAGCTACTACCACATTCCTTATAATCAAATATTGTAATGAACATCTTACCAAAAACACAAAATAATTTGCCTTATCTCTTTTTAAAAAAAATACCAAACACCATCTACAATTTTTTTCTAGTTTGTATGGCGAAGGTTTTTATTTTTCAATGTAAATGCTTCATGCTTTGGAAAAGTTGTTTGTTATGTTATGATAATTATGATAAGAAGAACATAATTATGCAGTAGGTATCTAATCATTCGCCTACGCAACACACGAGATACAAAATGTTGTATAGAAGCGCATGCTAATCTAAATGTGTTAATTTTGGTTTGACGATTAACGAATGACAAGCTACAATTTAGCCCATAATAGTGAGTGTAGGTAGATGTACTTACAAGCATTCACATTTCTTTAAAGCTAAGGTAGGCTTGTTAGCCTATAGTAACGTACGTTACTTCCATGCTGGACTGGGAGAGATAGAAAAACATAGAATGTGCCAGCGGCATGCTGTAAAAATCAGCTAAGGAATCCGAGGGTTTCAGTATTGTAATTTAGGCGATGGGCTGACAACCTGCCTCTATTAGCAATATACAGATCTATCTGGAATAACCCTCAAAACTTGTCAGACGTGGCGGAACGACCTTTGTTTAGGTCGTTTACGCTCTGCCTATCCCATTGGGGATAAAGGCGTGATTATTATGTATGTATGTATGTAAGTAGTAACGTACGTGTGTGCCTGTACCCACAAACACAAGCATGGCCTTGAGGCAGTCATGAGATTAGTAATTTATTCATGTGCTACTATAACCTGGTACCAAGTTGTAAGTAACTTTCTTAGCTCACACGCGGGGAGTTTATGCAAATCGCCAGGGCAGTAGTTTAAATTAATCACGCAAAAGGGAGGGGGGGGTGATCCACCGGTAAGTGATCGTCTGAAGTTGAGGACAGGGGGAAATGGGGGGAGTCCAATTGTTAAACAATCAAGATGTAATGTAACTGGCTTGTTGCATGAAGGGAGCACCTAGTTATGGACCTATGATCCATCCAAGCAGGAAAATTCCATATAAGCAATGATGATGATGCTGAATAAAACAGAAAAGGAATAGTTTTTTTTAAATTTATGACACGATTGCAAACTGTGGGAATCAAATCAAATCAAATCATTTATTTGCAAGCAAACATGAAACATAAGATCTTATAAATATAGGTAAATTCGGACAAGAATATCGAATATACCTACATGACGTCAATCAAGAACCTGGCTTATGTCACTATGTCCGTCTTTTAATGTTAGGGCCACGTTAGGGCACAAATATCTATATTTTTAATTATGACATACTTTTTGAAAATAATAGATTCAAAAGAAAAGTACGAAAAAAGTCATAGTTAAATTGTACCTATACACAAAAAGCTCTGATTGAATAAGCTTAATAAAATCTTGGATACAAATCAAATTAGGATCCTAACCCACTGAAGCATTTCAATGATAAAAATATTAAAAAGATAAATCCTCTGTCTGAAGGAGCAGATTTGATGTACCAATCAGCTTTAGTTAAAACAACCACTCGACATTTTAAGTTTGGCTAGTGACGACAACTTACACGCAATGCTTACTCAAAACACTGCATTTTCAGAACATTCTTAACAGAGGGTGTTCAAAAATAGCGAAGAATCCTCGTGCGCAGTCTCGAATCTGTAAAAGCTGTAGCTGAATCTGACAGGATCTGAATGGGGGAGTCAGTCACCCTCCTGCTGCCGACGTGGCACCACGTCGCGCGCCGCGTCGCCCCGCTCCTAAAATCGTAACCGCGCGATTCACGCACATGTTCCAGTCAGTGCTTCAATATTCCTGGATATTGAATTAGCGGTTCGTTAAGGTGCCACCGTGTTGAATTTCAAAGAGTTGCTGGAGTTAATCGAATGACTTCGTTCTGGATTTACGTGTGATTGTTGTGCAAGGATTTTTAATTTATTGTCGGTGAGTTGATAAAATTTTTTCTTCCGATACATTTTGTGGTTCAAATTTATTAAATTTTCTTAGTGTTTATCCAGTTTACCGTTTTCAGTAGTATTGTTGTTTAAATTTTTAATCACATAATTGGATAGGTATTGTGGTCCATAATCGATTATTGTACTTCTTTTAACGGTGGTATAATTTGATTCTTAATTCTAAATATCTTAGGAATTAAGTTTGTATGTAAAGCTTACACTTACAGCTTTCGACTCAAAAATTTCTCATGGCGTCCTGCTGCGCCGTACTGTGTAGTGCAGCCTATCACTGTGGTAGAACCATAGTAAAACTAGATGCATCTTCAAGCTGCATTGCGCCGTGACGCGTCGCTTTTCGGTGTGAACTGACCCCTAAAGTCCTTCCAACCAATTTTCGGTAATCGGTGAAAATTGTAAGCAATTTACGTATGGTGAAAGTTTCAGGAATTTACAGAAGAAAACTTCCTTTACATAATTTTGTTACTCATATACCTAGATACATTATAATATCAGGGTTTCGCGAAAAAGTACAAAATACCCACGAAAATTAAAAAATACATGTAACGGTCCTTCATCAATACGCTATTGTCAGGGGAATCGGGTTCTATAATTTCCACTATTAGGTACTACTGCGGCTCAGGGACCCAAAGTAAGTCTTGACCTTCGAAATTTCCGCTGCCTAATTTTAATTTGACAATGCGTAAAAGGAAAATAAAGGACCTTATGAAACGTGAGTATGAAGTTGCCAATTCGAAGTACAACTGGTCTAGCTGAGTCACTTGGACTTCATCTCACTCAAGAGTCAAACAATGTAGAGACTGGGTCAAACTTAACAAACTGGGCTGCTTACTAGTGAATACTCGTTTAAGGAGTTGGCTTGGGAATAAAGGAACTAATGGGAATAGCAAAGTTGGACTGAAGAAGGCAAGTGAGATATTTGAATACCTTTCACCAGAGATCGGCGCCAAAAAGGTGATCCGTCAGTAAACGAAGGTATGACTTGAGATGAAATAGGTATTGGTGAGATATGTGAGTGGATGTTATCTATCTTCTGGTAAGAGGGTAAATCAAATTAATAATACCTACATATTTCTTACATTAAACTTATTTGATTCAAAACATTCACACTGAAATCGAGAAATAAGTAAAAAAACGTACAGTCAAAAATGGAACCTCTTCTTAAAATGTGCTTACAAAATAATGTCACGTATCATGGTACCTTTACCAACTTTACTCACCTCCGAGAGTTCCGGGTTAAAATATATGAATAAATAATAAATGTTCATATAATTTTGCAGGGTATTTTTTAGGTATTTCTAAGAAATTACACAGGCGTTCTAGTAGAGTTTATAAGTACGGACGTTTATTTATATATTTTCCCCCGAATTCTTCCTGAAGGGATTTCATGTAGGATAACACGTGTCACACGGAGGTTGGTATGGCATTTAGCAGAGATTTATGTCGTGAAGAGAGAATATACTCGTTTATTAAAGTATGGAGTTGGTTTAAGTAAGTACTTATTCTATAACGGATCATGTCCGATTTTATTAAAATCCCTCGATATTTTTTCTGCACGTAAGAAATAAGATAACATATTTTATACAAAAAATATCAAAAATATCCGACCATTATCTCCAGAGAAATAGTATATTAAATTCTGTTAGTGGCAGCCGCGGACTATGTTGTACGGAATAATGATCAATTTTCTACAATTACTGAACTGAACAAGTACTGATTATATCTAGTTTTTATTTTTTAATTGTGTAGTGTGTGTAAAATTGTTTCCGTATCATTATTCCGTACAACATCCTAGTCCGCGGCTGCCACTAACAGAATTTAATTTATTTCTCTGGAGATAATGGTCGGATATTTTTGATATTTTTGTATAGAATATGTTACCTTATTCCGACGTGTAGAAAAAATATCGAGGGATTTTAATAAAATTGGACATGATCCATTAAGTAAGTAATGAGAAAATCTTGCTGAGTTCGAAAGTTTTTTACTATGTGCTGAGATAGCCTCGTAATTGACTTTCACATTCTTACTCTTCCATCAAAAGCCTTCGAAGGTTGCCTAAATCTGTTGTATTTATAGGAAAAGGGTACCAGTCCACCAATGTGTGCCTAGATTTGTTTCGAATGCAGGCAGTACAAAAATACTACAGATGTGAGAGAATTTTTTAAAATATTATAAAGTGAGCATACAAACTCTGCGCGCAGATAGTGATATGAAAATGGAAGATGCATAAAAAGGCTACGTGCAGGGAGCTTGTTCAAAAGATGCATGAAAAAGCCGCGTGCGTAGAGCATGTTCAAAAGATGCATGCAAAAGCTGCATGCGAAGAGCATGTTGAAAAGATGCATGAAAAAGCTGCATGCGGAGAGCATGTTCAAAAGATGCATGAAATAGCCACGTGCGTAGAGCATGTTCAAAAGATGCATGAAAAAGCTGCATGCGGAGAGCATGTTCAAAAGATGCATGAAAAAGCCACGTGAGCATGTTCAAAAGATGCATGAAAAAGCTGCATGCGGAGAGCATTTTCAAAAGATGCATGAAAAATCTGCGTGCGGAGAGCATGCTCAAATGATGCATGAAAAAGCTGCTCGCAGAATTTACACAGCTCACTAGTATTGCAGCTGGGTATCGTCATATTCCGATGCTTCTTATTGTCGCACCGCATATTTAACTCGTATTTCCTTACTGACGGAAGGTCTAAAAATGTCTAAACAGACTTTCCTCCGAGAGTCACGATTGATCTGCGCGAAATTGATTTTGAAGCGTGTTTCATTTTTATAAAAAAAACTGATTGAGTTTGCTTTTAATTTTCTCGATGTTTGTATTGTGGGGATCAAGATGGAGTTTCCAGATACGATATTTATTTTTTTGCTAGTATTTTTTTTTACAAAATATTATTGGTAAGTAAAATACTGCGATGTACAGTAGGCTACAAAAGTGCATACCGCCTCAAACGATTGAAGTTTTCTTGAAGGTCCATGTAGCTTTTAAAATATTTATTTAAGATTCGGATAGGTAAGTATGTCTTAACTTGTACTAAAATTTTTTGAAACACTTTTATTAAAATCATTTCACTCACACATTTATTTGTAAAAACTTCAATCGTTTGCGGTGGCACTAGGTAGTAGGTATGCTATTTTGCAGCCTACTGTACCTAAGCTCAAGAAAAATGCTCGATAAAATTAATACAGTTGACTTTGTACATTTAAGTGGTCCGATAGGTCAGTGGTTAGCTGCTGAGTAACATTGTCTGCTGTATTGAGGTCAAGGGTTCGATACAATACAAAACCAACCGCTCGCTATATTTCAAATGTAAAAATATAAAAACGTACTTATAGCTTCTATTACGTCTACTTATGAAAGCTTTCTACGCAATGGTACTAAAGGGACAGTATCCCGAAAACTGAAACTGAAATGTTTTCACAAAAAAATCCTCTTAAACAATTAAAAAAATACCCAATTCAAAATGACAAAGAATTTCTATGTATGAAATTTTTTCACCAAACAACAATTTATAAACTCAAAAAAATACCTGTATAAAAAAATAAACTCCTTGAAAAAGGCGTGTTAACTACGTATATGTGAAATTAAGCTTGTGCCGTTATTGTAATAAAAAGCAGGCATAGGTTAAACAAAAGTTAAATAACATTCACAGTCACACATGGTCACATCAGCTATTATTCCCTCCTGTCCTCCATTTACCGAAACAACAAAAGCTTTTCCCCAAGAGACTCAAGATTTAGTTGTTCACATGGCCCTTCGAGGGTTGAGCTGTCAGTATGACTATTTGTTATTCTTTGACCGACTATCGGATGGGATGACAAACGACACAGGGCGATTAATACTTTGGTCGGACGTTTTGTCTTAGTGACGAATAGGCTGAAACTATTGGTGGTAAATTCGATATCCTTCAGAGAATTATGTCATCCTCCGTTTGGGAGAGTCTGAAAGTTAAGGGTCTATGTGCTCGCGGCAACTTTCCCTTTCAAACCAATGACAGAATGCGCGCTCTGTCCTTTTCTAGTATGGGGCTGTTTCAAGCCGATTTCATATATTTTTGCATATATCTCAATGTATACAAAAAGTATTGAAAATCAGAGTTGATTATGATGTTCTTCATAATTATACGGTGATTTCGATATAACATTTGCTGTTTCTAAGCTCATAGAAATGTCACAGTTGTTCAAATTCGGCATTGAGACGCCAGATTTTCATGATATTTCTGATGATTTCCTGGTGTAATCATAGTATTTTTAGATTATATCTATGAATCTAGTTGTTCTCCATATTTTAGAGAAGCTAACCATATATAGATTTATTGAAAATTCAACTATTAACTATACTAACAAAGTCAAATGCCGGACCGTGTTTAGCCCGATTTAGAGTACTTCCCTCCTTAAGTTTGTTCAGTAATTCAGGAAAAGATATTTTGCAACTGATTTGGAATATATGTTACAGTCAAAACCCAAAACCAGTCAATAATCAATATGCATATTGACTAATTTAAAGACCAGACATTCAGTCAATATAGGTTTTGACCAACGTGACCAGTCAAAACTGATTTGGAGTATAATTTAGTATAATTCAGAAGGGATTGTAGTATAATTTGTAATATCAACTGCACCGCAGAGCTGGCACTGCCTTTTGTGTGTCGTGTCAAGTGGGTTCTGATTTACAATCAGCCAGCTACGTAATACGCCTACTATCCTATATCACAAAGGGATCCCAGGAACTGCCGTTGTGGTCAAGCAGCACATGATTTCATTTGCTACTACGTTAGTTACATAGAAATCGGTGTCAGTTCAGGAGTCGCATTTTTGAACCGTTCGAATCGAAAACTGAAAGCGCATACGAAATTCCTTCGTGCACGAAATTAATTTCTATCACACACGTTTTTACGTATTTTTGAATCAGTAGAAATCTGTGTTGCCAATAAAGTCTAATCCCATAACTTGTTTCCTTTCTACGCAGAAATATACCTACTATACCACCACCGCCACTAACAAAAATCTTTGATTACAAAAACCGGTAATGAATCGCAGAGAAACGGAACGTAAATTCAAGTAAATTAAAAAGTTAAAGTGTCACTTGTCAAATGATTGTCTGTCTCACTTCCGCGACCACAGAGTACTTGAGTTTCGAGTAGTAGAAAATACAATTGCAGGATTCGTATACGTATGAATGTTCAAAAATAGTGATTTTGGAATTTCGCATGCGAATGTGGCTCTTTCGTATGCGCATTAGCGTTTGAGTGGTTCAAAAATACGGCTCCTGGTACTTGCATTCATCCAAATGATATCGCCTCACTTGATAGGCGATATCATTTCGCCTCACTTTTTGCCTGAGGTCGTGGCCCGAGCCCGAGGTGAATTAATTATTTTCTTTTTTTCATATTTATATGAAATAAAATCGCATTTGTGAGTGATAAAAATAACCCAAAAAATGAAAGAGACTGTTAGAAAAGGTATTGGAAAGGATTCAATTTCTTTCTCATTCGGTTTGATTGTACCTACATTTAAAAGTGTATTAACTATTATGTAGTGTAAAAGTGTATTAATATGATAAAATATCATTTTTATATTTTTAAATTTATTTCTGTAACCTTGTGGATAAGTCCGAACAAAATTAATATAATGTATAATCGTTTTCTGGTCCCTGCGATACAGGCTATGCTTAGTGCAGGGTCCGCTGTCTTATTTGTCTGCATGCAATTTTCTGGACCTATCTTTGTGTTGAACAAATTCTTGTGAACAAATGTTTTGTAAATTTTTTAAGGAAAATAAATAAATTTATTATTATTATTATATTATTATCCAAAAGCAAGTCAGAATCAGAAGTCATTTGTTGGCTAAGGACTCTCGAACTAAGTTTGAACAGATTATGGTTACTTATCTGTCAACATAAATGTCAGAATTATTGTTCTTGGTTCTTAGGCTCGTATTTATAAAGCGATCTCAAGATTGAGAGCAATATTAAGTATGGATTTGACAGGTTCTTTTGTACTGAAATGACATTTCTGATACGAACTCAAACTAACTGCCACTCTTGAGGGCTGATTATAAATACGGGCCTTACATCAACCTGCCTTTTTTCTTAAGTGTCACTCGAATCCGTTGAATGAATTGTGGTGACAAGAACAAGTTAGTAAGCCGCCAAAACTGACAAAAGAAATACACTGTAATAAACTGTAAGAAAAACTAAAAGAAATAAACTGTAATTCACTGTAATAAATTGAGGGCAATCCAGACCATAGCAACGTTTTATTCTTGCGTTTATTAAATGTTACAGTAAATGACTTTTTTCATCAAGGAATGGCGTCCTCAAATTCCATTGTTTTATTTCTGTTGGATTCCTTACATCGGAGGGGAGATGAGAAGATTTACTGCCGAAGCTATCGGCTTCAACCAAAAGGTTGTATCTCAGTAATTGGTTACTTTGAGGCGATCCTCAAGAACGCGACTTTGCTCTATTTATAGTTTGAAGTTATCTGGCAGTAGGTATTTTTTGCAGAAATTGTTGTGCTAGCTAACTAAAGATGCGTCTATTTTTTTTCTGCGTAGGTAGTGTAGAACTGAATAATATCAGCACATTTTTGTAATTATAATGATGAAAATTAATTCCTATACTCGATGGAGTTGAAAATTTGGCTTATCCCAAAGCTATTCACAGCTTTAATGAACATGTTTTGCTAATGGTAACCAAATATGAGGAGCTTTATAAACTTCATTTGCACCGAGCAAGCGCCTAGAAAAAGCTTAGTTATACAGGGCGAAGTTTATAACGTTATTACAGTAGTTCGTTATCCGGAAGTTCATTCCTGCGTAAGTGCATTTTAAAATGAATTTTGCGGGAAATAACTAATGGTAACATTAAATTGTTATTCTTAGGAGTTTTATTAAAGCTTACGTAATTAAACAATTATGAAAGCGATTAAAAACACTCCCTGTTGTTTAAAAAAATATTGTGCAAAAATGCAATACAATTCGAGCAGAATAATCATCATCATCAGCCACAACAGTCCACTGCTGGACATGAGCCTCCCCAAAATTGGGGGGTATATGCCATACTCACCACGCTTGGCAGGCGGGTTGGTGAGCGCAGTAGAAGTTTTCCATTCACAGGGAACGCTGCTGCTCATTCCCTGGATTTATCCCTTAGTCGCCTTTTACGACACCCGCAGGAAGTTATGGGATGATGCTATTCTAACCCGGCACCACACGGGCTATAATCACGGCAGGCACGAGCATAATAATCACTAATACCAAATAGTTACCAGACAAAATAGGAAGCTAAAAGCTACCTTAGTTAACTTACCTCTCTTTATTTCTTATATTATGGCACTACCTTGCCCACCGAGAAGAAAACGTTGACAATTAACTAGCCTAAGGGCCTAGCCAGGAAAGTTGGGAACAAATAACCCCCGGGCGGGATATGGTGGTTGTTTGAAGATACTTGAACATATAGAACCCGAGGGTTTAAATGTACTACACTCGCAATGGGCCTTCCAATGGGCTGATGACAACTCGCTACAGAAATACGAAGTCATTTTTTTTTTTAAATTATAGATGGGTTAGCTCTTGACTCCAGTCTTGGTCAGGAGCGACTGAGACGGAGTAGACGATCGAGCGAGCTCACCTAGAAGATGCCTGTTCACTCCAACTTTGAAGTGTTGGGGGTTGTAACCATTCGGAAACACAGACGCAGGTAGTAAGTTCCATTCTTTTGCCGTGCGCATTATGAAAGAGTTTTGGAAGCGCTTAGTCATGACTGAAATTATCCCTCAACTTGTTAAGACCAACGACGATTACTTTTATTAGACCGTTGATGCTGTATCCTACCGCGAATAGTAATAAATACTATGTTTCATTTTCATGTTATCAATCTCGTGGCATATTTGGTAAAAAAAATATTAAGGTAAATTTAAAAGATAATGGATACTAAATATATAACAACATACGTTGAATCCAGCACCGAACGTCCATTTTCCTACGAACGGCCACTTCCCTGAAAGTCCACTTCCTCGATCGGCCATTTTCCTCAAACGACTTGATTTGAAGACAAACGTCTTCACAAAAAGAAACGAATTTCAACGTGAAATACTCTAACATGTTAAACTGACAGATATACCCTTTTGTTCCACACTTTTCCCATTGTTTTCTTGGTTTCAGTTGTGGACTGCCGAAATGAGTGAGTATCTTAGTAGTGCGCAGAAAAAAGGCCGGGGATTTTTCCTTGTTTACGTTTTACACTAAGCGAGTCCTTCAGAACTCTCCCCTTCTTTTGAAGTACTAATTTTATCCCTTTATTTGTTGTACGACTTCAAAGGTATCATCGCTGGTCTATTTTCCGGAAAATATAGTTTTGGGCGACTATTTTTATCGTGTTCTTTGTCATAATGGGTTTTTATTTGTGTCAAATAGTGAACATATCTAGGAGATCAGAATATGGGTGCTGAGTCTGAGAAGATACGGTATTTATTGATAAGTGTTGCGATCAATAAGTACGTAGTACCTACACGGGTACCCTTTGTAAGGAAACAAATCAAGGTAATTTCCTCTATCAAAATCAGAATTCATCGCTTCTACTGTGCACTTTGGTTATAGTAAGTATAGAAGGTTCGGCTTTGCAGATCAAATGCAAACGCTGCTCAGTAGAGGCAGACAATTGACCTACTTTTTGTGCTAACAGGATTGTCAGAACCGGCTTTCGAAAAGTATGAAGTACTTACACGCCTGGTAGGTATTTTGCAGGTTAAATTACTTTGAAGGTAATCACAACACTGCCTACAAATATTTGAACACGTTTGGCGATATCCCTGGTTTTCTTACAAACTATCAGCTAAGAGAAGAGCGAGATAGAGACGAGAGACGATATTACATGGGTAGAACAGAGGTTTTTAAAAAAATCGATTGCGAAACGTAAAAATGACATAAATTGAATTGATTGATTATGCACCAGTTTGGGTAAAAGTTGGGTAAAACAACAGTAACATTTTGTGGTAAATCTGATATTGCGGCAGCACAGTTGGGATGGGAAAATAATTTGAGAAAATAGTATACCAAGGTTACACGGGTATACTCGTAAGTACGACGTGTCGAGATTTAGATATTTTAATTTTTTTTAAAACTACAGAGAAAAATATTGACAGATTTCAGTTGGTATAGGTATTTTACTACTTTTGCTCCGAATAAATGGACCGTACGATAAACTTTTGATTTTGCTTTAAAACGAAACGTTTCAGTGCCGTTTTAGAGAGTGGAGTCTGTAGTTTCAATTTTATTTCTCGGCACGGCTTAATTCACATACTCTTTTTCAGAAAACGGCAAAAACTGGGTCGGGATGCTGCCTCAGGCAAATGTTTACAGAACTGGTTGCTCGGTTGCTCCACTATTGGAACTTTTAGAAACTATCATCAACTAGGAATATTCATGCGCAACCCAATTGGTTTTATGTAAATTTCTAAAATATTTCGTTTCCGGAAATTTCAATTATGCAATTGGCAGAATATATAATAGTACTACATAGCTGTGGTTAAAACAAAAGTTAGTAATCAATCACATGTTAGCAATCACACAATCACATCAAACACAACCAGCGCTTAGAACCCTTTTTTTTCATTACTTTTAAAGTTATTTCGAGTTACAAAGTAAAACTTTTTCGTTTTTTCCTGCATTGGAATTTCACCACTGTTGCTGACATGCACAAAACAACTTCGTAGTCTCTGGTTCAGGAATTCTTATGCCTCTGCTAGTTTCAGTTCAGTCTGTAGCGTATATTGAAAATCGTTACTTTGGAGAGTACTTCATAAAAAAATATTGAAGTCTTCCTATTAGCAATAGCTTTGTTATAAGAGATTAACAAAAATTTGTTGAATGAACCATTATATTTTCATACTGTACTAAGCTACGTAATTTTTCTATACTATTTTAGTTCATTCATCATTATTCGTAGAGCATTTTTTTTTTGGATAATTCTATGCAAATGTGAATTAAATATTTCATATTTATTACATAAAATAATATAATTATTACAATAAAATCAAATGAATCAAGTTGCTTGGTAAAACCATTACCAAGCATTAACTTTAAGCATATAACTTCATTGTCATAAACATAACTAAGTATTAACTATTTAGAGGTACCTACTTTATGAGCGGTCGAGGAGATGAGCAGTTCTTCGATCAATTGTTTTTATCATAATTTTTTTTTTCAGTCTGTTCTTGAAATATTAGCCATGTATTACATGAGAGCAATGTTTGAATACTTGGATAATAAACCCCACACAACTCCACTACAAGTATCATTTACAGTTTGACTTGGCAACTAATTATTACACTCGTAGGTACTAGTTGTAGTTAGCAGCGAGTTATCTAAGTTTACCTTTAGTGTAGGCTGGCAACACTGGCAAGTAAATTCAACTTGCAAGACAAGTTTCTGCCTTGAAAACTTTGGGGGTAGTTAAGGCCACTTCTAAGAGTAAACACGAATGTAAAAGCTCAACACTTACCATTATTATATAAATCTGTTGAACCAGCGAAACTATCAAAAATTATTTGAGTGACTCGAAATTGCATACTAAGGCTCGTATTTATAAAGCGATCTCAAGATTGAGAGCAATATTAAGTATGGATTTGACAGATCGTTTTGTACTGAAATGACATTTCTGATAACGACTCAAGTCACTCTTGAGAGCTGATTATAAATACGGGCCTTAACTACCTACTTGAATTTATTCAAAAGTAATTATGAAAAAAAAAAACAATATCAATAATTTTAGTCTGGCTGGCGGTGCGTTTTAAAAGTAACCATTATTTTACAATCAATAACCCTGAAAAAATTAAATATCCACTGAATGTCGGAACCTTAATGTAAGCGACAGCTGAGTTGGAGCATCCTTTATGTACTATTACTACAACTTGGACTTAATGTGGGTTTTCTTCTTATCTACGAGTTGATTATGCTCCAGAAACTGTAAATTATTTACACTAGAAACATTTGCCAACAACCAGCTATCTCTTCCTATTTACTTTGAAACTTTTTCTTTTATACATACCTAAATATAATCACGCCTCTTTCCTTTTTCTTTTACTAACCTATTTCTTTCTTTGTTAAAGGTTCATTTAAAATGAGGTGCCACCTTCAAACGAGTTCGGTCTCCATCGATCCATCTGGTCTCAGTGTTAAGTGAAGTGATAGCGCGTGGAGCCATGGCGCGAAAAACTGGACTCCTGGCTGTATTGTGGATAGCTGTCTTCCCACTCTACAGAGCAGATAACCTTGGTAAGTTATTTTCTTATTTTCTGGATGTGAAGAATGGGTATATAGTGGAGGTAGGTGAAGCCGAAAGGTTGACCCAGCTCTAGGTCGGGAAAACGCCAGGCAGAAAAAGACAGTATAAAATTAACAGTTTTATAATTCTACTAGCTGTGCCCACGACTTCGTACGCCCGGTTTGTATGGAAAACAGGCAGTGTCGAACATACTGAAAATGCTTCTCCGCGCGTAGGAGCGGGATCTGCTAGCCCGCGCGCGGAAGCGTGTTTTTCATTGTCTGATCTTTGTCTTTGTATGAAAAACTTTGTATTTTTTCTATCCTAAGTTTGATCCTAGGTAACACATAGTCAAATAAAAAATGTCCCATCAAAATCGGTCCAGTGGTTTTAGCGTAATGTGGTAACATACAGACAGACAGACAGACAGACAAAAAAATAAATGTTTTTCACAAAAAATATTCAATGTACAGACACGACCCCTCTAGAAATTTATTATATGTATAGATTAGTCTAAAATCATTGAAAATACTGTGTAATCGTGTTTAGGTGTAAGGGTAGTATTTATAATCAGCTCTCAAGAGTGACAGCGAGTTTGAGTTTGTATCAGAAATGTGATTTCAGTACAAAACGACCTGTCAAATCCAAACTTAATATTGCTCTCAATCTTAAGATCGCTTTATAAATACGAGCCTTAGTAACGTAAAATTTAACAGTATTTTTTTGTTTTATGGTTATGGTTAGGTAACTATAAATCCCCCCTACGTAAGAGACTTTTATATTTCAGAGACAAATAAAAACTATCAGAACGAAAAAAATAACATGAATTTTGAATGCAATATTTCGTGGATCAAATATCTAAATTTCAGCAGGATTTCAAACTGTATCCATGACGTGTTCGTTCAACCGCAACCATGGATTTGTGGGACACAAATATATGTAACAGAAATTCTGTTCAATCTTATACTAATAGGCAAACCAGTCTTGACAGTCAACTCGCCAAGCTATTCACGTTTGTCAGGTAGATTGGCGAGTGCTGTGAAAGATGCTATCACAGGGAATGCTGCTGTCCATTTCCCTGAAATGTTGCCCCTTGCTAGTTCTTTTACGACACCCGCAGAAAGAAATAAAGCGGTGCTATTCTATAATCCCACACGGTCCTAGTAGGTGTTTAGTAAGGCAGCAATTTTAGGCTTCCTAACAAACAATTCAAACAGTTTCCCAACTCATAATGAGAACACATTTAGAAGGCCTATTTTCTTTACCAACTTGGAATCAGGGTAAGGATCTAAGAAAACCCAACAAGCATTATCCAGCACTGTTCTTTTAAATGTACAGTCGGACTCATGAGATCTGGGCGTCAATGATCATTAGACAGCTGAATAAGTTTTATTTATTATTTTTATTTTAATAATTTACTCCCATTCACTCCATACTTTAAGGTTTAATTTTCGAGGTAAGTGAAGTGAGGCAAAAATTATTATAACTTAAAATAAAATCTTCACTATTTTGTTAAAAATAATATTCTTCCATCATCTTTCCAAAATCAGAAAAAGATTATGTTCATGAATTCGTGCTACCATTACTCCGGTCTTGTTACATCATTTAAAACAAAACAATAAAAATGTTAACAACTTCGTTTTAAATAACGTATTATCACCTGTGTACAGGCCGTAAAAACTTTAACACTAAAAGCGTATTTTACGACATTGTGCGCATTAACACATAATATTTGTAATCTGATATAATATCATTTTGTAAATTGGTTTGTGTATCAATCGCTGAAAAGCTTGTTAATGGCACATGTGCTAATTAGTTGAACTTTCAATATCATACTGGAAATTTTGAAATGTTTACACTCAAATTAATATAATATTTTGTAAACATTATTGTGTGATGTTGGTGACTATTCGGATAGGCGTATGATCAATTACATAAAATAAATACCTAAGTATAGTAGGAATAGCTACTACAGTGTCAGTTTCAGTTCATTTGTATAGTCTAAATTTAGTTTTTAAGTTGTTCAGTTTCATGGTTAAGTATATTTAATTCTTTAGACAAAATAAAAAATATTTACAAGAAAAAAAAATTACATTAAAAATACAAATTGAAGTTAAGTCCCACGGTACCTAAGCATCACGATATTTTTTAAATTAACTATTAATATTACATATACAATTATCATTATTATACCTATTTATTTATGACTTTCTAAAAAATGCAAAAGGACTGAAAAATAAGTAGATGAAAAATTACGTAGGTATAAGTAATTTTAACGATCAGAAGTCAAAATAAGTAGTAATTTGATATTCGTAAAGTCGGCTAAAGATTTTGTCATGCTCATTTTTTAGTCTATCATTGTACAGAATATTTACTTTCTCTAGTCTCTATTATGCAGAACGATTGCTGTACTCACCTTCATAATATAATTAATAACGTCTACGAGTAACCTCTAAAGCACGATCAAAAAGCGTAACTTCTTTCATAATTCCTACTCATAATATCAGCGATACCACTTTACTCATAATGAAGTGATAAAAGCGAAAATTTCTCGGTAATCAGCTTACAGAAATTTTCCGCGGGAACTGTACAGGCACCCATTATATTTTACGTCCCGAAGTTTGCGCTAGTTGAAGTTTCGCTAGTGGGGTACCCTTACAAAGTTCTCCCTGATCTAAATTACAGGTTGAACTTTATTAGCAATGCAGATATTATTTAGTTTGCCCGGGAACGGTTTGGTGGTGATCTAGTTGAATGAAATATGTAAGTTATGAACTGGCGACTATTGCGGTTGAATGTGTTAGACATAATGTGCTTAGACTAAATTGTAATGTAATGTATCTTTTAGTTAAGGCGCATGCTACATTATATAAGATCGTCCCTTTTGATTTTATAAAAAGTAATACACATAATAGATACATTTCTTCGTAAAAAAAGGGGAAGCACTTGATGACGCTTTCTTTATGAAAGTCGCACATCATCGGTGACACCCCGTTAGATCAAACCGTGTTAGAATTTTTACGGACTTAAACATTCTTATTAAAATAAACGTGCAACGTGCTACTTATTGTCCAACCAATAAAATTAAATCGCGATATACAGACCGATCTGAAATAACCCTCAAAACTAGTCAGACTTTGCGGAATGACGACCTTTATGTTTAGGTAGTATTTGCTCTGCGTACCCCATTAGGGATAAAGGCGTGATTTTATGTACCTATGTGTTAAAATTAAATCAGCGTTCAAATTGAAACCTACCCTTATAATTACGGTCATTCATAGACACAAGGGATGAGTATGACCACACAATGCAACCGCAAGAGTGCGGTAGACAAGTTTGACCGAAATCAGACCAAAAGCTCTGGTCTCAGCCATTTCCACATTTGTGGCATAGCGGCTTAAGACGGGAGCGCTATTAGGAAAACTCTGCCGCAACAACGTTAAGTCCTTTGTAAATAGATTACTTTGTGCTTCTAAACGCAGTCACTTTGTCAAGCTGATTAGGGTGTGATTATCTCCGGAACTTTGTTGTCCTCTACACACAATGGACACAGTTATATAACAATGGTCTGCATATTAGACCGCAGTAAATTACAGTAGAACAGACTGACCGATTAGAACCACGGCAGAGAGACGGTATAAGTACTTAGAACTTAATGAGAATTCAAAGACTTTTTCTGTTTGTAGGACATATTCAGTAAAGAAGCGGTACTAAGTATTAATGGTTTCAAACTTTAAAATACCTGCGCACAAAAATAATTGTGAATCTTTTTACATTATGTAGTACGTACCTATCTGTATTCTATTTTCCCGAAAGTGAAAGTGAGCGAGCAGGCTTCTTTGAGGCAAAGATTAAGATGATAGATGAGTTTGAGGGATGTTTTGTTTATTATTTTTTATTTTATTGTATTCAGTATTTAAAATGTTCCTACTTTTGTGACCTACCTTCCACTCTACTATTCTTTGACGCCACAAAGACCTATTAAGAATGTAATTGCCGTAGTCGATATATTGTAGGTATGGAGTAAAAAACGAAAGAAAGAAGAAGCATTTTATTCGGCACCAAAGTTATTACAATTATACAACTTAAAAACTAAATAGACATTAGGCTATTAAGTTACACTTGATACCGAAAAGGTTCCCAGCTCAGCATATTATGCTGCAGTCAGAAAAGACTGTAGCGCTGGTTTTCAGTAGGAACCTTACTAAACTACCATAACCTATATATAAAAAAACCAAACAGTAAAACAATTTCTAACAAAATCTATAACTTAGTACCTAGGGTGTTGTTCAATGACAAAAGATGACGATGGTCCCTACAATGCTCTTGAAAGGCTTGCTCAGATAAGTTTCGGTACCTACTAATTAATTCCGAGGCCCTGATTTAGTAATCGCGATTCTAACTCATTTACCAGATTAATACTAATTGAACGGCAGTTAACATGCCAAGCTACCATCAATCACGAGTGATAATTACTGCTACCTACGTATATTACATTTAGGTACATTAAGATATTCCTTACATAACCCTGCAGGGCTTGTACTGTAAATTTAGAAGGTGAATGACATGTTAATATCTTAAATTAATTAATATTGGTTTGTAATTGGCATTTGTATAATATGTGTACCTGAATATTTTTAAATGTTGCTGTAAGCCCCCCAAATAAAATAAAATAAATATTATCAGCAATTAGTATAAAAAAATTGTAAATAAGTAAGTACTTTATACCGCTAAAGTTGAGTCAAGTTTGAATAAAAAACATTTTTTATCAAAAAAATTGCACAAGTAATTTGACAGCAGTATTATAAATGAATCTATAATCTAGCATTTAGTTATTAAGACATGTTAATTTGCTTGTCCTATTACCTATGGTATATCGTCTCCGGCAAACAACCGCGCAAAAACTAATTGCATTTCTAACAAAAAAAGCTACAACATTAATCGAGCTAACATTTTATACCAAACTTACTTTCATCTGATAAGGGCCTCAAGCTTCACTAACTCAATACCATTCCCAAAGGTTTATGGATGTGAGGGTAGACCGGACCAAATCAGCCGTCAGATTAGGTCAGATTCCCTTATAGATTTATTCCCTTTCCAACCTATTTAGCGGCAAAGCTGGTTGTTGCGTTTCCAGTACAGGAAGTCGTCGATTGAGGTGCCCGATTTCTAACACGCTACTAATAAAGGAATATTTATTGTGGTATGCAGTGGAGTCACTGAGTAAAAGGCCCTGTAATAGAAAACTTGTGGCTCCAAAATCTTCGAAAAAAAAAAGATACTTAGAAGATAAAAAATCCATGATTTTTAATGTATGTCATGTTAAGGTATGTCCATTACCACGGCAAAATTTAAATGGCCACTAATTCAGAAGAAAATTGACAGAAATGGGTGATTTTTATGATCAAGCCAAATAAAAGAAATAACGGCCTGTACAAAACCAAAGATACAGACTGACTTTCAGCGTGAAAAATCTATAATTGTATTTACTAGATTTGAGCCCCTGGAATAAAATCCCACGCAGCCCGCCTACCTTCATGCCTGTGGTTTGCAAATATACATTTGTTCCACGAAAGGTAATTTTCAAAGTAGAAAAATAGCTAATGGTAACAAGGGAACGAAAAATAAACCTTTATTTTTATATTATTGTGCATTCCGGTGGGCATTTTCGTCTATACTTAACAGTTTTAGTTTAAAAACTTACTTTGAAAATCAATTAGAGCATAAAAAATTTATGATGAAAAACAATTTTCATCAATTTTTAAACGCTTAACTCAAAGTCGAAACAAATTTTAATGAATACGAAAAAATATGCCAATTATAAAAAGTTGCCAGAATTTTTGGAAGTTTCATACTTTTGAATATTAGGGAGTATCGAAATAACTTTACTTATTTAGAGACCTTTTATAATTCAATCAAATTTGTTCATTAATTACGAAGAGTTTAATTAAACCTTGCGATATTCCAGTGAAAATATGAATGATATCAAATAATAGTAATTTTTGTGATAAAATTTTATACAAGCAAGTAACTTTGACATTCTTCTTGTTTGTAGGATACAACGATATTTTTATTTTTTATGCAAATTGTTTTATGTGTCGATATTATATTACCTACTATAATAGCTTGCTTTGTTTCTTCAGTGTATAGAAATTACAGGGTCCTTAAAGCTTCTAGTTTAGCTTGCTCTTCTGTCGACTCTGTCTTAATCACCACTGGCCTAGAAAAAAACCAAGACATAACTACTAACATTCTCAAATCCCTGGACGATGTCTGCCCCTTTCCTCATTTTGTTTATTTGCCTAATCCTTCAGACAAACTGACATAGACAGAAGAGAATTAGTTGCTGGCAGAAAATATGAAATCGTCTTCGAATTGGCAAAATATTTTATTTTCCATATTGCTCAAATCCCGCTGCGCCCTAATCCCATACCCTTCTCTCCTGTCACGTCCAAAGCGAACTTATTTTCTTCGTAAGACTGTCATATTGTCTCGTGGCATTCAGGTTCTTTACTTTTTTTAATAATATGCTACTATTAACCAACTATAACATCACATAATAGTGCAACTAAAAATACCAACACTTAATTGTTACAAATGCCATAAGTATAATATGATATGTACTTAATAGGTTTTGTTGCAACACTTCATTATTTTGATGAGAATAATCTCGTTTTAATGAACTCAAATTCACGATGCATTAACTGATGTATTATTGTTATTATTAAATTTCTCTTTTGTTTGGAAATGTTTCCAGAAATTGTTGAATTTCTCTGATATATTTTCGGTCTATAATTTATTAGAATACCTAATTTTCCATTTTATTACACAAGATGACAGTCAAAAACTATATCCTAGGTATTGTATACCCCGCCTGTCACTATAACTATAAATTTTTAACATAACGCTCTAAAATGGTGATACTACCACCGGCTAGGCCGTAAAATATTGTTTTGAGTGATATGTAAGGATAAGGCTGTAAATGATAACTTTGCTGCTTGTATGTTTGTAAACCCTGACGCAGTAGGTACAAACATTTACCTACGGAATCTCCCTCGCATCACACCCCTTTACCGTTATGATATGACAACGTCGGTCCACTTGGTTAACTAGTGTTTTGACAAGAGTGACCCAGATTTCATTATAAAGCACAGGAAAATTCAGCTGAAATTAGTCTTAAATGAGCACATTATAAAATGAACTCGGCTTTGGTTTGTGTGATAATGTACCTATGATATTATCCTTGTTGTATTATGTCGGGTTAGAAATGTACGTACGTATAAATATCAGAGAACAAGATTTCTAGTAGTTTCAGTAGTCTTCCATTTTTTATTCCTAACCACGATAGGTAGACGTTTATTTTGAACCTATTCTTCATTTCATAATAATTATCTAATAGATAAGTAACAGGTGAAAATTAACAGTCCATTTCATCATTATACTCGAACGTTTTAACAAGGTGCCTCGTTATTGTGTTCTAAATAATGAAACAAGTATTTATTGTTTGATAAAACTGGGAAGAAGAGATGCCTTCAGAACGCTTCATTTCAATCACTTTGATTGAACAGGTGATTAAATTTTAAACCGATTGTCAGGGGCAAACGTAAATTGGAATCCGCAAACAAACAATTTACTGTTTTTGGTCAGTGTTAATATTAATAACGGTGTCTTTATTATGTCGCAGGGAAGTAACGAAACCAGGGATTTCGCGAAATCCCGGAAGAAGGCGGAATCGATTGATCATTACGCCTTCTTACTGAAAATGTTTAGGGATTTGTCATTTCACAGACTCAGTCTAGTGAAATGAGGAAATTGTTGATAGGTTTAGATAAAATAAAAGAACCAAATTGTAAGTAACTGATAGTATTTCATGTTTTAAGTTTTTTCTTCACATGAATTGTTAAATACAATACTAGAAAGCACAAGAATAAAAAATTGCTACATACGTTACTTGTAACAACTGTGCTTTGAGTTAACTTGGCGTTTGTTTCTCAAGACGTTTGAGATACAAACTAGAACATCAACTTACTGCTATGCAAGGCCTAGTTTCAGGTTTCCTACTGTAAGTACTATTCATATCTAAAACACATCTGTACACTAAATAGGTAAAGAGGGGGACGTCATTGAGGGCTTGAGGGCAATTAGCAGTGTACCAAATCACTTATTCTTGACTTTAATTTTTAGCTGTCATTTTCTATCATTCATGAGAGAACAGGCAAAAGTTTTAGTTAAGTCGTGTTCTTACCAAATCGATAGCATTAAAGGTTAATTTTCTAGTACTTATACAGGGTGTTAATTTAATTGCGTGCCATAGCTTAGGGGCTGATTCAGTGACGTAAAAGGAGGCCCCATTTATTTCTGTAAAATACAATTACTTCTTATACGTGGTAAAAACGCCTCTAAGCTGTTAATTCTCTATGCTTATTCCGTAAGGGCGTTTAGGCACTTATTCATAAAAATAAAACGTAGATGACGTAGTGGCTACAGAAGCTGTCATACAATTACTAGGAAGGCCAAATCGGATACGAATTAGATACAAATCTTAAATTAATGAGTGCACAAACGCCCTAAGGGATAAAAGCATGACTATAATGAATGAACTTACTCCATGTAGTTAGGCATGTTTATGTAAGTACAAGTTAATAAAGTGAACAAAGCTTTTCAAGTGTTAATAATTAGGTAAGAAGTGGACATCCCGAGACTTCTTAAGATGGGTCATTGAAGGCTCCTCCTTTCATCTTTAGGGCCTTTACAAAACATCTTCGCTGAGTTTGCTTAATTAAGGTTCAGCAGTACCTAAATGCTACTTGTATTGAAATATTAAAAGTAAAAAATCCTTTTGTTTTCAAAGTAGGTATATTTCTAAACATGATCATAAAGATATACCTACGCAAAAAACATAATCTTCGTTTGATATTGACAATTTCGTGCTATCATATTATGATATTATCGATGAAAGCTTATATTTCTGTTTCAGTTGGGCCATTTAATAACCCTCCCTATACTATTGACTCTAAGTCAACAATAATAATCGTGTTGGTTCAACACTAGCTAAGATATCGAGACTACTCAAATAGAATATCTTATTATCAGATATTATATTCAATATTTTGCTAAGAAAGTAGGCAAAACTATAAACGGCAGAAACTGAGAAACAAAAGAATGCCAGCGCCTTTCGATATGGGGTGATATAGGTTGGTTCGCTGAGACGACGATTTTTCAAGTTGCAAGATCACAAAAAAAGTATAAGTACTTTTAGTTTTCGGTTCCCTTGCAATTAGTCAAACAAACTTTCGTATCTTTTGATTGCGAAGACTAGAAGTATGATTCTTTTACAGCTTCCAGGGACCCTAGACTTGAGTATTCAGTATAAATTTCAACTTGATACAATTCACGAATTCCTGAGAAAAACGGTCTTGACAGACGGACGGACAGACAGACAGACCGACAACCGAGTGATCCTATAAGGGTTCCTTTTTTTCTTTTGAGGTACGGAATCCTAAAAAGAATTCTTAACCATTCAAATTAAATTTCGATGGCGACTACAAAATTTTAAAAATTATGTCGTGTTCCGGGTAAAGTCAATTTCGGGTGCGGACATCGGGATTTGGCTGAGCAGTACCATGACGTCATTACCCCGGGCCGAGACAAAGCAAATGATCCGACTGGTTGATATCCGCTCGTGATTGACTAAAGCTAAGCGGGATTGAGGGGGAACATCCAATATTTGTTGTGCCTACGGAATATTTTGGCGACAAACACGAGATTTTCTTTGAAGAAGCAAAGATGTAAGAATTCACAAAATAAGACAGCGCCGTTAGAGAGTGCCTACTTATTTTACCTGAATATCATTAAATAGAAACATAATGACGACCATAGAGACAGAAGAGGAAAGATGATAGGCCACCTGATACGACACGACAATTTCTTAAAAAACATCCTAGAGGGGAAAATAGAAGGGAAGCGATCGATACGTTAAAATGTTAGCCGCGTACAGCGCCATCTATTGTGGAACTGAAAAATTTCTCCGGTACGAGCAAATTAAAAACTCCCATTCTAAAAACATCACAATACCTAATAAAATTTAAATTACAAATATCTCAAAAAAATTCTGGAATGTTTGAGGCATTCTTGGGAAGTAAACTCCCGAAAGGTATTTCATTAGATTTTTCTTTAAAGCCGGAGGTGTTTTAGTACAGACTTAGCACTGAATCTTAGTAGAATCATGATTCTAAATAAATGATAAGGAAATTTACCTAAATAATTGTTTTTTAAATCTAATATGGAACAAAAAAAATTTATATTTGTTACCAAACTTTGTTAGACAGGAGATCTTATAAATTGGATTCTATTTAATATAATAATTTATGTCAATGTCAAAAAGATCTTCCATAAAAGTGTCTCTTTAAGAATCGCTATCCAGAAAAAATGTGATAATTAAAAAAACAAGTAGGTATTTTTAGATGTCCTTCGTGTTTATTTTTGAAGAAAACATACTGTACCCTCTGAGATCTCTAAATCAATTCATACATTCTGATGACCATGTAAGGCGCAGTCGTAAAACGTTTAGATGGGCCCAGCAACCATACATTCCATTTCACTGACATTAATGTCACAAGTCCTTGTCTTTTTTCTCCAGCCCTCGTAAAAGTGATTCGTTGGAATATAAATAATTTTGTTGTACACGCTCGACTTCAAAAGGACATATTGTTCGCTGTAAGAAAGTGTTGTTTCTTCGTAATGTGTACGTCTTTGATGCCGGGAAGTGTTTCAAACTTTGTTTGTGTATTGTTGCTTACTTTGTTGGATGGTAATTCAATTTCCATTTGTGCGTTGTGATGTGACACGAAGCTGTCTAAAGTACAAACGGGTGATGAACAATATTATGCCTTTTGATGTACAAATAGAGATTTCATATGCGCAGTATTCGCACAAAGCAGTTTTAGTACCTTCACATTAACAAAGTATATTAAAGCACTATCTGTTATTCATGTTTCCTTAGGATTTTGTTTGTTTCAGATGTAGATAATTGGTAAAACATTAAAGTTATGTTTTGGTGTGATTTCAATTATGTAATTATTGATATGTCCTTGCAATTGTTTCACGTAAAGCATTTGTGTTTGCTATCAAATATCTACTCAGACAATATTTTCGTCGTCAGTGCTCTCACTTTTTCATATTTCATGCCATTTTTTTTTAGTGCTCATTGTAACGATAACTCCTTCTTCTTAGCGAGTGGATTTTCGAGTCGAACAACGACTCGATAACTACTTATTATGCTTGCAAGAGCGCTAAAGTCGAATTGGATGCCGATTGATACTTGGTCAAAATAAAATAAAAGGAATCGTGTAAAGAAACCGTTACAATCAATTAAAGTAAATGCGATTGATCACAACCCTACAAAGTAGAAAGTAAACAAACATTTCGTCTCACTCCTACCCAGCTAAGAGCTTATCTTCCAAGAACGTCTAAAAAGTTGAAATAAAAAAATAAAGAACGGTTTTACTGAAGTGACTCTTAACAAAGATGTATGCATTCGGTTCATGATACTGACGGCTCTGGATCTCGTCACAAGAAATTTATGAGGGGGACATTCATCTCTGTTTCATTTTATTTTTGGCTTCATTATATTTTATTTCCATTTTTATTGCCGATCCTCCACAGGACACAGGGTTATTACTGCGGGTCGGCATACAATTTTGGCGTATAATATAGATATCCCGATTTTTCAAATTTGTGGTGCTTATAAAAACAAAAACATTAAAAAAGGTAAACTCCCTATATCTTTACCACCAAAACCTTATCCCCAATGACCCGGTAAATAAATAAAATGGTTGTGGTGCCTTTCTAGCTAATATTAGTTAGTAATAAACCTTTCGAGTGTTGTTGTCATGTATGTTATACCTTCTCATTTAAATAATCTACAAACAAAATTATGTAACATAATTTAGATTTAGACATGTACAGATGATAATAAATTTTAATATTAATAGTATAGCGATCAGAAATTCACTTCTCTGTTCCCGTCAATCAAGATATTCTTGAAACACTTGATGCCCTCGTAACAGCATAAAATTAAAAGTAAACTGGAGTTCCCTCTTTCTTATTTTGTTGCTCGCTAGAATTTTTCGTCATTTTTCCATTAGTATTTTTCCGAGCCTTCTTTTTGGGGTTCTCGTGTTTTCCTCAATCAAAGATTAATTGTCTGACGGATTTTTAATGGAAATCCGAGTACGTAGGTACAATTTTGGCAACTCCGACGTGCAATCTTCGGAATTTTGCCATAATTTATTACGAGAATATTTTCAGCAAATAATTCTTTGAAAAATCAATGTGACTAAAAGCACTTAACCCTTTTCTAAGGCAGAACAGAATTTTCCACTAATATATTCTACCAATTTTCTAAACTTTACCAAGATTTAAAACTACTAATCATAAGACTAAATTCACCTTTAGTTGTTGCTTGAGATTTGCTAGCTTTAATAAATTATGAGTTGATTGACCTAAGTCAATCTTATCGACTTGTTTAAGTTGCCATGCGCTAATTTCACTTGTGCCCCCGTAGCATGCCACTGCGCAACAACGACTTATATCGCATATTTCTGTCATACAATCTGACAGATAGATGTGATAAAATATGGCTGTCGCGGACTTATCGCGGCCGCGTGTTACTCTGACACCAGCCCCTGAAGCATGCCACCGCGCGATAACGAATATATCGCATCTATCTGTCAAACTCCCATACAATTTGACAAATGTGATAAAATGTGTGATAAAACGGCTATCGCGGCCTTATGGCGGCTGTATGCTACGGGGGCAGGGTTTATCGGGTCGATTGACTCAAAAACCCACACGATAAGAAGAAGCCCTATACGGGGTGTAAGGGACAGCGTCCCGCAAACTTATAGGGGTTGCTCAGTCAACGAAACTGAACAACTACCACCAGGATTTTTTTTTAGGAAATGAAACTATTAAACGTCATCATAAAAATATTACTAAAGTTAAACACAAACATAATTAGATACGTCTAGGTAATTTGTGTAGGCGATATTCGCATGAGTACATTTCGTTTGATCATTATCTTCAATGTGGTTTAGTGTTGAGTGGCAAGCAGACGTCATAAAAGCGTTTTGATCCGACATTTTGTTATTATCTATAAATAGACTCTACAATGAAGATAGACGTACCTACGTACTTAGTATGTACTTTGTTTGTACCTCACAAGAAGAGAGATGATTCAAGTACCAGTTTAACTTTATTGAATAAAGGTTTCAATTCGTCTGTAAAATAATATAAAAAATTAACATGACTTCTACTGGTCTACCTATTTTGGAGACAATGCAAAAAATTAAAGAGTTGGTCTTCTGACAATAGATAAAGCTGTTCAGCATTTTCAAGAAATCTTCAAGGAAATAAAAAAAAATGTTTTTATTGACTGTTGTTCAGTTTCGTTATAATTATGAGTAATCCCTTTTAGTTAACCTGTTTACTAATGGTATTTTACTGAGTAAACATCTATTTGTTTATGATAAACTCTGAAACAACTAAAATCATTTTGCTACGAAACTGGTCGAGGCTGGCCTTCTGACAATTTGCAGAGCAAACTATAATACCTATCTATTTGTGTTTTGTATCAAAGCTAGCAAACAATAACGTATTTATTGTTGTTTAGACAATGAAAATAGATATCAACCTTAGTTACTAGTTCTTTACAATGTTCATAATAGGTAGTCTCATCCATCTGTAATAACCCTCAAAACTTGTCAGACGTGGCGGAACGACCTTTGTTTTGGTAGTTTTTGCTCTGCTTACCCCATAAGGGATAAAGGTGTGATTTTATGTATGTATGTATATATAATAGGTAGTACAGCAATAACGGATCAAAATAATATTACGTATCGTAAACTATAGTTAAGTTGCTTTATTAATTTTTTCTTCTCATGTACACATTTTTATGTTTGACAAGATGGAATATATAACATACATACATACATACATATATATAATCGAGCCTTTATCCCTAATGGGGTAGGCAGAGCATACACGACCTAAACAAAGGTCGTTTCGCCACGTCTGACAAATTTTGGGGTTTATTCCAGATAGATCTGTATATTGCTATAGTGACAGGTTGTCAGCCTATCGCCTAAATTACAATACTGAAACCCTCAAATCCCTTAGCTGACTTTTACAGCATGCCCGGGAGGAGTTGCAGCTTGCACATTCTATGTTTTTCTATCTCTCCCAGTCCAGCATGGAAGTACGGAATAACGCTAGAACAATATTCCATCAGTTTTGACATTGTATTATTCTCTAGTTTAGTTCATAAGAATTAAATATAGCTAATCCTTGGGATAAAATTTTAATTATTTAATACTTCAAAATAATTTGCAACAGTTGAAAGACAATTTATTTCATGCTAATATCATTCCAGGAGCAAATATTTTAGCGACTCGAATTCTTAAGTGAATTAACGCCCTGAGAGCTAATCTTCAGATTTGAATATCAAATCAGATGGTTATTGTACTTCGAAGTGTGAAGACTGAAGATCTATATCTAGATCTCACTGAGAATCTTTGAGAGATCGCTGCGAGGTCAAATTCCTAAAATCGTTTTGTGAGACCGAAATGTCAATATTTGTAATTGCTATGGTCTTAAGAAGGGGTAATTATGATTTACCAAATTAATGGTCTCGATGTTTATAATGTCTACAATTTAATATAATTGATGATATTACTTCAAGAGCTGTAATTTGCGATATAAAGGACTTTGATATAGGTATTGAAAAGGCTTGAACTGACCTCTAATTATACCTATACCTATTATAAACCACAGGTGCTTGACTCGTCTCTAGTAATGGGTTAACCTTGACTATAGTCTAGACTCTAGTCATTGCAATAAAAAACATACTTAAATTATGGTTATATAAATATTATATCCAGATATCCAGATAAGCCCGATGGTGCAGTCAAGCCGCCATTTTCCATACAAAATTTCAGACGAGGAGAGCATGTTTGTATGGAAGAGGCAATTTTTTTTTCGAGTAAAAATTTTTGAGCCTTGGGAAAGTTGTTTGGTAAGTACCTACTATTATAGTGAAACATGTGGTTTAAAGGAACGCAGTACTTTTTTTACATCCTGTATATTTGAATTTTGAAAGCTAAATTCCAACTGCACCACAGAACAAAGAATTAATCTTCGGAACTGACAATCTAAATAACACTCCGTATAAACTGACACTGGTTTGGCTTTTCTCCAACTAACAACAACGAGACGTGGGCTATCTAAGTCCCCTTCTTTTACCTAGCCTTAAATATAAAGGGTCTCATTATGAAATTTAAATTATTTATAATTTTGTCCCTGTACCTGCGTCAGTAAAAAGTTCTACAGTTTTATTAATAGGTTTGTAGCCTAAAAACTGGATCTACCTAGGCGAAAATGTTTATGAATAAGGTACCTACTCGCATGAAAAATAATTTGACATGATGTCAAGTTTATATAAAACTTTCACTACGTATATTATTTGATAAATGAAAACATAGTATTACTCGTAGTTGTATGTAGTATTATTATATTCCTCCATACTAAGTATACTAAGGCTCGTATTTATAAAGTGATCTCAAGATTGAGATCAATATTAAGTATTTATTTGACAGGTCGTTTTGTACTGAAATGACATTTCTGATACGAACTCAAACTCGCTGTCACACTTGAGAGCTGTTTATCAATACGGGCCTTACTTTCGTTCCCGTGAAATATTATTAAACTACTTATTCTGTACTCCATAAAATTCGAAATCCAGGCAAACTTGGAATATTTATTAAAATTGTCCAAGTTGGAAAGACTCTGTATATCACAAACAATATTGTTGGGACAGTTGCATTTCATAATTCAGGAATATTAGCATTGCTACGCTGTTCACTTGTTGAGAGTTAGTTTGTTTGAATTTTAGTCCAAGTATTCAGTATTTGTAGTAGCTGCTATTTACTATTTAATGGATTCTATTCGGTAAGGAACGTTCTAAAGCTACATTATTAACTTTATCTATAAAATTGATGGGAATATAACGTAAACTTGTCTAACTCTACAAATATTTGTGTAGTATTATATCTACAAGACATTTTATTAGCATCCCTCAATTCAATAGTAGAAAGTTTTAAACAAATTATTATGAGAAAAAAACACCACGGCGGCGGCGCTTGACTAGGAGCGCTGCAATAAAGTAACATAGAATTCCGAAATTCCAATATTTTCTTTTCCGGGGCATGTTAATATCAGTAGCACAGGTTACTTATGAGCGCGGCGGGTGGCCAGATCAGTAAAGAGCAATCTGGGCGTCAGGGTGACAACCTGTCATAGAAATACACATTTGAGTACATTTATTTCATATTTTATCAGACGTTTTAGTGACATAAAATAATGTATATTCTTAATGTTCTTATGTGTGTTTGTAAATACTTAAAAACCATGAAAACTTTAAATCTTCATCGATTCATCTTTCACCGTCTTTCAACTGGTACTACCGGAGTACATTTGTGACTAAGATTAATGCGTTGGTAACCATGTCTTCATCAAGTCTCTTATTATTTGAGTGCCTCCCTACTTCCGTAGCTTCCGTTCCGAGGATGCGGTAACCGCTAAAGACAGATGCTTGCATATGCTTAGAATTGGATGTGGCACTTATACTATTAAGTAAGTGGGGTTTGGTTTAAGTGGTTTAAGTTGATAAGTTAATTTGGTTTAATTTTGGTAAGTAGGTATATTAATAGTGTGTATCAAATGACAGATTTAATTAATAATACTTATCGCAAATATAAAACAAATTCAAACAAACTAAATCCTTACGTGTAATCACCTATTTAAATGAACTATGAACGTAGGAACCAACTATAAAATACTACTATCCTACAGAAAGCTCGCTCACCCTGACTAGCACCACCCGCCAATCTGCTCGCCACGTGGGTTGGCTTGATTACGCCTCTTGTTGAGTTTGAAATACGCCCGCTCTAAACTCTCGCTTACAACATTAGCTCTACCTGCTATGCCGCTCACGTGCTCCCGATAGCACCTAGAGATTAACATACAAGTGCGATTTAAAAATCGCTCGCTCACAACACTCACACCACTCGCCACACCGCTCGCCACGTGCGCCCGATTACGCCTCTCGTCGAGTTTGAAATACGAGCGCGCTATAAATAGACGACAGCCCCTTAATGACCCCTTGTTTAAGCGATACAACCGCCAGCGGCTGCATGGGCCGTTGTAAACAACTTTATCCTCCATAATATAACGAGCACTTTCTATACAAAAGGAATGTTTTCCTGCGAGCCTTTCGCGATTGTGAAAGGTTTTGGTTAAATGATTCCGTGGTCTGCTTTGTTTCTCGTTTCGCACAAAAACCTTTGCTTCTTCATGATTTTTCTTATAATTTAGTTTACGGCTCTACATCCCCTATTAAAAAATGTTACCATTACCGTATTCGCATAATCCAAAAAAAAAAAAAAAACATTATATCGTTGGCAGTTGCAGGCTACAATAGATTAGATATAAATTTATATTTAACAAAAAAAATAAAACGCCTCCAAAGTTAAGTATGCCGAAGTTGCACTAAAAAGTAAAAAATAATTTTGTATTTTAACTACTACAACTCCATAAAACTAAATCAATTTACTGGGACAATTTATTCATTGCAATAATAGATTAGATAATTGATATGCTTACATTCTTAAGTCCGTTTTTTTAACTCTACAGGCGTAGATAAAAGTCTATTTTTTTTATTGAGGAAACCAACAGCTATATTATGAAAAGATATACTTAAACAAATTTACATAACATAAATTACTAGTCTAGTCTAGTCGAGTATTTAGGTACAGTCAGGAGTACGATTGTCTGACCCTATCTAGAACTGTGCAAGAGCTAGGGTCAGATAATCGTACTCCTGACTGTACTAGTCAAACTTAGGCGATTTTTACTACTTAACAGATACTGCGTTGTAAACATTTTTATCCATAAAGTTTTATGTCCTACACGAGAAGAGTGTGTGGCCCGGCTGGAATACACATTTTAAACTCTAAGATGTAAACAAAGATTAATGTCGTGGTGTTACCCAGATTTATAGGAGATTTAAAAGTTATCTAAACAAACCGTTCGGTTAGGGATTAGGTCTGTTTGCTATAAAAAAGCTTTTTAATAGGCAATTAGGATGAAGTGGACCGGAATTTCAATTTAGTAAATAATTTTAAATGGGTCACTTTCGCGATATTTACCACTATTCAAAGTTTAGGTTTTTACCATGAACTTTCAAGTACATAATTTTAATGTCTTCCAATGTATAGTCAGTCACTACGTCCATGATTGTCACTTCATGTAATCATTTCATAAAGACTTTTGAATAAAGTTGCTTGTCACGATGGGTCCGGATTATAATATCGAAAGGAAAAACATCGAATGTCGTTTCATCAAACACTTTGCATCGAAGGACCAGTACTAAGTATCGATCACTAGAAAAACGTCACCCTATATTTTGCACGTTATTTTTCATCAAAGGACCCGCCCGTCGCAAGCAACAAACTCTTAAAACACTCTTTATGACAACAAAGAACAGTTTTCTCTTCTTTTTATCGTCACTTAGAGCCAACTAGTACCGGATTTCCTGTTTTTTAGAACTCTGTTTTTTCCTGAACTACTTTTCATGGCAACTAATTAAGTGCTCTTTGAGAAGTTTGAGAACCTGAAACTGTGCTGCAACACCGCTGTTTTAAAAGATTTATACCTATAAAGAATATTAGTGTAGAAATACATACATACCTACTATCACGCCTGTATCCCTAATGGGGTAGGCAGAGCATCAACGACCATATTTAAGGCAAATAAATATTTTGACTTTGACTTTGACATACAAAGGTCGTTCTACCACGTCTGACATGTTTTGATAGTTGTAGTATTGAGGGTTTTTTTGCGTTATGTTTTTACAGCATTCCCGGGAGGAGATGCAGCTAGCACATTCTATGTTTTCTATCGCTTTAAGTCCAGTTCAATTTCAGTGTGTAGAAATGAGCACATTACAACATGTTTCAAAATTGTTGTTAATATTTCCAAATATTTCGGATAATAGGTACTAATCAAAACAAAAATGTCTCCATCAACTGAAAATAGCTTCTTTAACGTTGATAAATGTTTCTTTTTTGACACGAAACAAAGTTTGAGGCTTTTTGTAAATATCGGAATCGGACTTATACAGGGTGTTAATTTAATTGCGTACCATAGCTTAGGGGGTGTTTTAGTAACGTAAGAGGAGCTTATAAAAATATTTAAAAAATCAAAGTCAAAAAATAAAAATAACAATATCGGTAGGTTTTTGTAAAGATTTCCAGAGCTGCGTCTGGCCGCCGCGCTATAACGTGGCTATAACCAATCCCGCGCGACGCGCGAGTCGCTATCAACCAGTGATAGCGACTCGCGCGGGCTCGGTTGTAGCGCGGCGTCCAGACATAATTCTTGGAATCATAATAAATACCGACTATTGACTTTTTTGTTTTTTGAGTTTTTTTTTTCATTTTTTATGGGCTCCTTTTACGTTACTGAAACACCCCCTAAGCTGGCAAGCAATTAAATTAACACTTTTAAGTACTGTATAAGTAATCATGCTACTTCGTAATTATAAATCTTGAATAATACCTCACTTTATATACTAATCTTAAAATTGAATATTCACGAGAGAATAAGCTTTTCAATAAAAAAAGACATTTTACTGGTACTTACTTATTTTTTACGTATACCGCTCAAACTTAAATTGATGGATCCATCCAAGAGTAAGTATCCCTTTGTGCTAATACATCATTTTGCGTATAAATTATTTATTATTCATGAGACGTTGCAATGAGTTAGATAATAAATTAGGTACCTACACGAGACGCAGCAGAAAAACTCTTAAAAGGCAAGACATGCCATTTAAGAGTTTTTCTAATGATCTTGAAAGTTTAAGGCGTTTAAAATGTGTTTTTTTTGCACTCATTTGTTTTTGAGAATGTGCTGAATAATGTATGCCATTATTTTTTTATTACTATTTGAATATATTGTAATGTTTAGGTTATGCCCTTGCCTCTCGGTGAGGGCGTAGGTATATGAGCTGATGATGAATCCTAGTTTAAAGTTTAGTAAATAAAAATCACTCGAATCATCATCATCTTCCTAGCCTTTTTCCCGTATCTCACGGGGTCGGCTACCTAATCTAGAAGATTGAACAAGGGCAGTGGTTTTTACACAGAGCGACTGCCTTCTGACCTCCGCAACCCAGAAGGGAAACCAGACCCAATCCTAGATTAGGTTACACACAACCTTTGAATTTCTTCTAAGGTGTGTGCAGGTTATGCTAATCACATTATAAACAGTACAGGATAATTTGGAGACGCGCAAACTAAAAGGGGTTATTTAAACAGCAAAACTGAAAACTAGGAATATCTATATTGAAAATATGAATGAAATATTTTTTTGCAGTTTCAATTGGAGTTGTTACTCAAACGATCGACCAATCACTGGCCTATCGGTTGAGTCAGTTCAGAATAGACAAAACGCACAATTACCATACGAACGCTAGAACTAGCTCTATTGTGACAGACAGTGCTTGTGGGATACATTCAAATTCAACAGCTGCTTTGAGATGAATAAATCGATTGGTAGCATTAAACTGAGCATCTGTGCAAGTCAGTCAGCCATACGGTACGGTCTACCGCATTGTGGTACTAACACTTTAACCATCAAACCACCTCTATTATCAAGTAGGAACGTTTAGTAATTAGTCCAAGGATAACCAATGATGTGTGGTAGATTGTACAGAGTGGTCAGGCATTATGCGGTATCTAAAGTGCAGTAGCCTGCCTTTGTCTGGCTTGCTTTTAAAACCTAAATGACAGAATAAGCTAGCTCTTTGTGTCATGTTTACCGAAACAGTATTTAGGTTGTTCAAGTATTTAACTGGACGTTTTGTGCAAGCTAGTTTCATTACTTCACAGTTATTTGACTTTAACATTATTTATAATATAAAACCACATTTTGAAAATTCCCTACAGAGACGGCATGTCGGATCATATTAATAATTATATTTTTTGTTTTATTTAATCAATTACTTTATTTTAGCGTTACATCCTGTAGAATTGGTACTAGATGTGACGTGTTCTAAATACTTAGTGCTGTATCATAATTACTGATTTGATAAGTCGCTGTTTTATTATTCGGTGTTCAAAAATAGGACCACCCCTCTCTCTTCTCGGGGGTATCGTAAATGTTGACTAAGGGATAAATTTGGGGAATGGACGTTGCGGGTAAATATCTTGCACTGCGCTAGCTAATACCCAAATTGGCTGAGGCCCATGTTATGCAGTGGAATTTTAGTGTACGTTATAGAAAAACCAGGTATTGTGATTCTAGTTTTCCGTCTCGCGGTTTAACCCGCTGCTAAAAGTTGTCCCGTGGCAATGAAGAGTTTTCTCGCTGTAAAAAGTAGTCCGTCTCCAGGTTACTAACTATCGTCCTGCCAAATTTCATTAAAATCGGTTAAGCTGTTTAGACGTGAAAGAGTAACAAACAGAGTTCCTTTGCAATAAATGGATTACTAATTCTTTTTTTTTTTTTGCAGAGCTCCTACTGGGCACACTCCGAACGCACCAGAAAGCGGCCTGCGACGAGGAGATGGTGACCCTGATCTGTCCACGAGGCACCACGATCAGCATCCAGGTGGCGCAGTACGGTGCCTCTGTGACCCCAGGGTCCTGTGCCTCGGAGCTGGCGGAGTACCAGCCTGTGGCGGTTGAGGTGGTGGGGGAAACCTCGTGCCAGTGGCCTAGTGCTTTGCAGGTGAGTTATAAGATTCTCAAGTACTGAGGAACATCAATAGATCTTGTCGCAATTACAATTATTACGTTGGAGTTATTTCAATTAATACAAAAACATCTCTACCTAAATAATTCCATATCTACACGCGTTGCGCAAAATATTAATTTGTCAGCACTGTGTGACCGAAATTAATTAATTATCTAAGAGCACAAATAATCAAAATGCTGGGCATGGTTAGGTTATTAATTGAATTGTAGTTTGCTCTCAGTAGCGGTAATTACCATTAATATCATGTTGGTGAATACTCAGATAAAGTTAAGTGCGTTAATTATTAGTCATATAACGTTTTTCTTTTTGGGTATGAGACGAAAGAATAAGAATATTTTTTGATAAAATGGAGCTAAAAATTACTTTGTTTCTGTGCTCTCAATTTTCGTGTAGAGTCAGGCCACATTTCTCAAATTTAGATAAGTAGCCAAAATCGTAAATATTTTACAGTACAGCACGAAATATGCACAAAGTTCCTTTGGATATTGCATTGCAACATTGAAAATCAATCTTTTTAAACTCATAAAATTCTTATTGGTTTGCTAAGAATAAAAATAATTTAGATCGTTTCACTTTGAACCATTGCTTTTCGCTTCATCAATTAAATAGGTAGGTACTAGGTAGAAAACTGAGTTGTTGATGGATTAATCTCGGAGTCGGAACCATCGAAGGAAAAAGTCGCGAGAAATCGTATTTCCTTCTGAGAAAGTCCCCGGAGACCACTATTTGATACAGACGGTTTTATTTCCAAACATGAAGCGTCAAAGAGCTTTTAGAAGGTATTATTACAGTTTTATTAGGTCATTGACGTTTGTCTACCCTGATTTTGGGGGCGATTCGGCAGCGCACAAAATCACAGAATCTTAATTTAATTGATCATTGTTCATTGTCAATCGATCAGAGAACTATAAGAGAAGTTTTCATCGATTGATACTATTAATTATTTTTTGTTGAAAGTATGATTTGTGGTACCTAGTTTTTGGTATTTTGTTTTGTTAAAGACGATATAAGTAAATCAATGAATTTACTGGATACGTTAAATGATAATATAATTATATCTTCTTTCTCAACATTCTGCGCTTACATAGAATTGGTGAGAGCACGATTTTTAATTAAAATTATTGCCTTCATTCTTTCTGTTCTCTCAGGATAGAAAATGACAATAGACCATTTTCGAGTCGATATGATTTAGTATGCAGCCGAATCGCCTCGTCTATCTTTATTGGTCGGTTATTATTTTCCTTATCATTATCGCCAGCAACAGCATGTCAGCATATTTTCATATTTTTTTGAGATTAAAGTTGGAAGACAGTAAAAATCTTATATTTTACAAATACTCGTGATTTGATAATACTTTTAGAAATTTCATGCCACCATACCTAACAATTTATAAACTAATTTGCATAAAACGGACGTGGGGGAAGCCAAACCAGCCAAACCCGCAATACAGCCACTAATAATTAATACAGATGCAAAATTGGCCTGCGCAACGTGTATTCCTAACGAGATACTATATGCTTATAAGTAGGATTTCAAACATTTTATGTGACTTCTTTGAATGTTCAATAAAAATCAATTTGTATGAAGCTGTACATTAAAATATTATGTATCTTGGGTAGATTAGATAGTTAAGTAAATCTCCACATAACACTCTTATTTCAATTAAACTCTTAACAACTGACCGTCAAATTTTTATCAAAGAAATCGAATGTTTTTGGATAAGATCAAAGATTATAATAGATAGTTATCTTTTATAATCATTCGCATTCTTAACACCAAAAAAGTGCAGTATTATAATTACGGTAAGGTACCTTATCAATACCTACCTTATGAATCACGTATACCTAATAAGTGCCATTCGAAATAACATTTAATCAATTAACCATCGAGGTACTGGAAGAAAGCATAATTTAACTATTAGGGGACTGAAACAAAGCTTATTTTAAATTATAATAATGCATTTTCTTTCTGTTATGAATACGATAACATCAAGAATTTTATGCATCAGTTGAACGGTATGAGCGCTATTTTAGGTAAAGGTATTTCACATACGTTACTTACCAAGAATATTCCTCCCCCGTAGTGTGTAATATGGCACGTAGTTCCTACCAATATGCATTCCTAAAAAGTATTCTTTGTTATAATAATAGCATACTATACTGTTAGTTGTTGGCACTCACATATTTTGGTAAAAACATAAGAAAATTACCTAATTGTATGTTCTATTGGATTGAGGAAGCGAAATGTGGAAGATACACACACATAATCTAGAATTTCTCTGATAACGATTATTCAATTCAAATTTCTTTCTATTTGAATCCTGTAGAAAATTCTATACCCTATTTTCTGACCTTTATAGAACCTTGCTATAGTCGTTACTTTACGGGTCGGGCTTTATGACTCATTTTCTGATATGTTTTGGCAATAAGGGAGTTTTATGGGCAGAAGCCGATGTGACGTGTACCCTTCTAATATTGACACGATTCGATCTGACATTTATTGTGGGGAGGATTTGTCTTGCTTCCTCATCGTAATATTTATGCGGGATTTTTGTTGCATATCCTATATCTTTTATGTTTGTTTTTGGATTTGATTTTAATATGCGTTGTAGAGTTGTAGTACTTTATGAAGTTCTTTTTTGGAATTAGGAGTACGCGACCCGAATCCAATTTGATGCGCGTAACAAAATTTGATGGGACACTCCAGATAAGATATTACCATAGTGAAAGTTGACGCAATACATAGTTTTAAATGGCTTTTAAAATATGCATCAAAAGAGGACCACATCCAGCAAGGAAGTAAATTTGTCCTGAATCATTAAAAAACAAATATCAAATAAAATTCTACCAGCATAATTAAAACAGTACTTACAAATTCATTGAAAAAGAACAAAAATAGCTTTTTGTTTCTTGCAAAATAATTTGTCGGCTCTTTTTGGCGAAATGTCCTTTGTATGTTTCCGGCAGCCTCTTTTACACCTTGTTTTTCCTAGCTCGTATCAACAAAAAGGCACACAATGGGCGTTTTAATGCGTTGTTACCTAATAACGTTGTTTTGTAAACGTTGTCTATGGACTTGCTTGCGAGGATTTTCCTGGTACATGTTTGCTCATATTTTTTCTCCTTAATGCATTGTTATGCTTCAGTTTTCGATCTGTTCCGGTTTTTGCCATTTTTAGGGTTCCGTACCTCAAGAGGAAAAAAGGAACCCTTATAGGATCTCGTGCTCGAGGGAGGGCTCTAAGTATATTCGCTTTAAATACCCCTAAGTTGGTACGGAAGCCTCGGTGAGCGAGTCCAACTCGCACTTGACCGTTTTTTTTTCGTTCTTGCTTTTGATTTGTGTTTTAAGTTTTAAACAGTCTTTTTTCGGCTTGTGTAATGTAATGATCAGTATAAATAACGCACCCTCAGAGGCAAGTGATCAATCATCTTACTTGTCAAGCAATTGGATGATCAGTCCGTTTTCCTTCCGATCGAGAGCTCTCAGTTCAGTCACCAGGCCACAGAGATAATAATATCGATACTTTCTGTTGTTCATTCTGTACAATCTTTCATCACCGTCATCGCAAACATTCCTGTACTCTGCGCCGTTTTTACTCGAATATACCGAGTGAATGTAGTACGTAAAAAACGTTCGTAGAATCGCTACTGCCATGAAAATAACAAGCCTTTCCTTTATACCCTTTATATCCCAGCGCAAAAACATTTCATCAAAACAATAGACTCAGTATGCATAGTATAGGCTGATAAAATCCACGTTTTGAAAGCCTCCCGTTACGCCTCCAGTACTAGCGACCCTTATTATTTAGGCTTTAGGCCTTAAGGCGGACTATGTGACGTGGTTTTATGCCAATATTTATGTGTCTGGTACGCTTCATTCTAGAATCTACTTTTAAACCAAATTTTTACATTAAGTTATTTTGAGGAGACTTTAAATGATACAGGGGATACCTAATAGATTCTCATCTATGTTTTTTTTTTATATAATCGAAAATTAACACACGAACTTTTTACGTTCTGATCTTATCTTACGTCTCACTCACATCAAGCTGCATACTTACATAGATACCTAATACCTATTCCTATCAATACCATACAGGTATCATGGATCCAAGAAATTCTTATCCATGATCTCCGATTTATTTTATGATGGGTCAAAACATTTAATAGGTCAGAACAGACTGTCTAACCGAAGGTTCAGTACTCCTTGTTACAGACGGTGGTGGAGGCGTGTCAGAAAAAGCGGCAATGCAAGTTCCACACCAGCCCAAAAGCCTTCGGAGTAGACCCCTGTCCAGGGTCCAGGAGGTTCGTCGAGGTCGCCTACAAGTGCCGTCCTTGTAAGTAAAAAAATAACGTCAATGTAATACTATCACTGTTTTTAAAATTTGAACATCACTATGTTTACCTACAGGGACTTGAAACAGTGTCTTGCAATGAAAATGAAAGTCCTCAACAAAGTAATTTAATTATTCACATAAAGAATTACAAAAAAATTAATAAGTTATAAATGATAATTTTAAGTAACGTTCTGAAAACTGTGAAAAACCTTAACTGACTTCTGATGTTGTCCAAAATAAATAAATGAACCTACCTCCCCAACTTTCAGAAACTTAACTATTTTGTATACCCCTCCGTCTTCCCTTTCAAAGTTGCTGAAAATGATCTGTCATTGAATTTTATACACAAACTATGATCCCTCGTCCTAAACAAATACAAAATATCTGACCTGTCATAGCTACAAACTCGATCCGGGGTCTGAGTAAAATACGCGGAGGAAGTAGGAATTATTTTGTAGGCAAAGAATTAATTTTGTTGCTCATATTCTCTACAGAGGGGCACGAGCCTACGTACAGCTTGTACAGTGGGCCTAGTACAGCTTGGTCGACTTCATACATAACCTTTGAATTTCTTCGCAAGGTGTGTGCAAGTTTCCTTACGATGTTTTTCTTCCTCGTAAAAGCGTCAAATATACCTATTTACTTAGTTACTTACTTATTAAATTTGGCAACTGAAAAACACATTCGAACGTTGTGGG